>CAJQZM010032197.1:0-20237 GCA_907164665.1 Colias nastes | reverse complement strand
TAATTTAATTAATTTGTAGTTACTTACTAAAACAATTAATATATTATAATTTAAGTTTCTTTTCCAATATTATTCCAAATACATATTATTATGTAGTAAAGAACATCTACAAATAAATAAAATAGGAGTGTTTATCTGTCTAATATCGGGAACAGTTTTACCGATGTTGACAGGATTTTTACAGGCATATAGCTGATGTAATAAGAATTAACATAAGCTGCTTTAATAATTCCATGTGGATAAAGTCACAGCAAGTGCAATAATATATGTAATTAAAATGAAAAAATAATGTAACATAACATTTTTTAATAAATACAAATCAAGAGACCAAGACTGTCAACATTTTATATTTAATATGTCATATAGAAATAATTACAGTTGCTTCCACATCATTTTATTGATTTTCTTAGCTAACAATACTATAAATTATTTATTAACAAGATTATTAACAAGTAGAGTTTAGTTAACAACTGTTATACAGGGTTACTTGTAAAACACCAGCAACCTCGCAGGACAAGATAGCTAACATCCTAAGTAACAACATTTGTTCTACGACTATTGGCATAACGCAATCAATTATTTTTTAAATGATTTTTTAAGCTTTTATTGTACTCTCTTAACATTTGTAAGTCTATGTTCTATTCATTATCGAAAGGACGACGCGACGCCCCCTTCCCCCTCTTGTTCGCTTCTTGTTTACGGCATTTTTGGGATGCGCGTAGAGTTTATAATATTCAAACGGAAAATTAAATGAATATTTATTTTTGTATGAAAATAAAATCTAACAAATTATCAAAAGTCGTAGAACAAATGTTGTTACTTATGATGTTAGCTATCTTGTCCTGCGAGGTTGCTGGTGTTTTACAAGTAACCCTGTATATAATCATAATATAAACAATTTATTTTTTAATTACATTTAACACTGTCATAATGTTTCTATCACTTGTCCGTGATTTTGTTTGGCAAATTGCCGAAAATCTGTTGAGGGGCTGCCCATACAGGCATTAGTACACTTAAAATTAAGCCTAGCGTAAATAAATATATCCCAATATAGTTAAATCATAACTTGTTAGTCTCATTATCTGTTCCTGAATCTGAACTGCTTGATGGCCACATTGATCTTGTGTCCTTTTCATTTTCAACATCTTGTAAATATTTAGTCTGTGCTTCCAGCACACTCTTACTGTCAGTACATAAAGCATACGCTTCTAGGGCTTCTGAATTTAATTCTAAAAATGAATGTCCCCATGAGAATTTGGATAAATAAAACTTTGCTTCCCTTTTATGACCAGTGATAAACATAGCAGCAGCTAACGCTTCCACACAGCTCAATTGATACGGCTTCCCGTAATTAATTGGATTGGCCGCAACTAAGAACGGCAGTAATCGCGGATGTGGCGACTTCATACGACTGAACGGAGTCTCGTCGATTTTCGCCCAAGAGCAATCTATCACAGCCAAACCAAACTTCTCAATAATATCCTTGTCGTTTGGACTGACGCATTGTGTACCAACAGGAGAGAGCACCAATCCTTGAAACCGCTGACCCAATTTTAAGTTTTTTATTAGGTTATGTCGCAGTAGTTTTCGACCGGAACATTTTTTCGGATCACAGTGATTTAAATCCCACATGCTCACAGCAAATTCGGCTTCAGAACCTTCATCGTCGGAACTGTTTGATGAGTCGCTTTCTTCTGATGATTGGACACTTAAATCTTGCATCCTTTCTGCATAGTCTCTAGGCACGTGCTGGTTTGAACGTTTGCCACGCGCAGCATTCTTTTTACCAGGCGCCATAGCTCTCTATCATTTAGGCAAAAATAAATAATACACTCTTTTCAACTTTCATGAAGGTAAAGAATAATCAAACACAGTGAAGAATGTTTATTTGTTGCAAAACATTTCAGCCTTTTTGACACATGATAATACTTGACAGTATATGTCAACGTAATGACAATGTCAGACTACACTTTTGCACAGAGCTACCAATACGAAATTGTTGTAATTTTAAAAACGTATATTACTTAGGTATATTAGCATAACGAAAAAATATTATAAAATACTAAAGTACCTACCTTTCCTGTTAATTTCTGTTTTTTTTTCAAAATTGTTTTGTTAATAGATAACAAATTACGTAATTACAAATTAAATGATACTGGCCGAGGAGATCATCGAAAAAATAACGTTGAAAGATAATGTCATTTACATTTAGTAATATTTCGTGTAATTATTTTATTATTAATACTAATTATAGAAATATCTACATTGATACTTGAAAATAAAGTAAAAACACTCAGCTATTTTTATTACTATTAATTCAGCGTGAATTTTTTTTTCTGTGGACAATAAATTATTCAAAATTGATTTCACTCGGGGACGTATGAGCAGCGCCTCCATGGCGGGTATGTTTAAATTTCTATGTTTTAGGACTCGAGCTAATTTAATAACTGCGTTAAAAACAACCGACTTCAAACTTGCACTTGCAACATTTACAAATACAGACAAAAATGCTCATAAAATAAAAACTACTGGGCCTATCCGAATAAACCAATTCGACACCATCCCGCATCGAACAAAAAAAGAATCACGTAAATCGGTTCAGAAACCTCGGAGTAATCGGTGTACATACATAAAAAAAAACATACCGGCTGAATTGATAACCTCCTCCTTTTTTTTGAAGTCGGTTAAAAATCAGTTATTGACTCGTAAGTAAAATTTAATTAAACTACGAATTAAATTATACTAACTATATTTAAATAATTTACAGTCAGTACGTAAAACGCTGGGTAATCTTAGACTAAGTATAAAACTTGTTTACACAATGATAACGAAAATTGATCTAACGTTTCATTGGTGAACATGAAACGTACCTACTAAGATCGAACTATTCATCGTATGGATGGAGTACATGCCTATTGCCTAACAACTATAGTTACATAGTTCGGTAGGTGATAATACTACATATTACTATTTAGTAATTTGTGTTTATAAGTTAATCCTACTTACAATCCTACAAATCCCAATAATAATATAAACGAGAACGTTTATTGGATAGTATGGATATAATTATGTTTGGTACTCTTTCACACGAAAACCACTGAACAGATTTGAAGATAATTGGCAGTGGTGTATACCCACACCTTACGTATTTATCAGAATAAAGTATAAGCCATACACATACTTGCTTTCGCCCGCGGGTTCATAAGCAGGAGAAAAGGCGATTTCATCTAATTTATGATTAACTAACGGAAGTAAACAATTTATATACCTATTACACCTAACAAACAAACTTGGCTGTATCAAATAAGGATGAAGGTCACGCCTCTGCAGCGTCGTACTATGTGTCATAGCTTCATCTAGATTCTAGTCTCTTACGTATGCCAGTCTTGCCCTAGTATCTGCAGTGTTTTACCTCATAGTGCCTGTTTTTATCTTAAATTTTATCGTAACTATCCGTAAAGAAGCGAATCTTACAAATATACTTATACGTAACTATATAAGGTGAGTTAGTACTGAAATTATTAATGAATTAGAATTGCCGGTGTTTTATGTAATTTGTTATCCTTTGACATAGCCATGGTTTGTTAGGATGTTTTAATTTTATTATTATAGAAATATGAGAACTAGCAATTGAAATTGATATAGATACAATTAGTCTTTTAAAGTAGGTACTTTTAAGTTTAAGTATTACCATAGTAGGTACAAAGTTATACTATGGTATTACGGTACCAGTATGTATTTTGAAATTCGGTGATATTTACCTCTCATATTACGCGTCATATTATTGTGTAATTGAAAAAAAGGAATGTGTTTGTAGTCGTATGATGCTATGGAATCACAGAAAAGTTATTTATCTATAATCTTTACAAACGGAAATTTAGTTTTATTTAACCGGTAATATTCAAACTCAAACTCAAATATTAAACTACGAGTCATAAAAGCTTTTGCAATGTCGCGTTGCATTTTATTGCATAGTAGCTAGCGCTAGTAATGCAGCTTTCTAATTACTGTCCAAAGACAAAGGATCAATTAAAATTCATCGCTTTGTTTCGAAAATTATAGGTCATTTATTTAGATTAATTTATACATATATGTATAGGTGAGTAGATATAAGTAGAGATAACAACCGTAATATCATGGATTTATGCGGCAAAATAATAGAGCTTTTAAATTATTCACATTTTGTTGTATAGCATAATTAGAGCTATCGATTTCCCATAGCGTGTAACATTGTATTCAGACATCATTATTGAGACAGTGGCTTTCAGCTATAGCCGCTTTGACATCATATACTTATTTCGTTCAAATCGGTGAGTAAACAATTTACGATAAACTTTTGGTGGGAAAGGTAAACTCTGAAATAGTTACTTATGTATGGTATAAAATGTTTATTTGTTTTAATTAATACATATTTGTTTTTGTTAAATAATAGATATTAAATAAGAGTAGGTAGGTAAGTTTTTTTGGATATCGGTTTAATATGTGTTAAGTACCTACTGTGTAATGTGTATAAACGCGCCTATGCATATTATAATTTGCTGCTTGGTAGATATGTTAAAAAGATGTTACTTTTTAATAATTATTTCAATAAGTACCAATATGTAATACCTTTATTTTCTAAATACAAACCAAGATTCAATCGAACCGGAAAACTCATGAATGGAAAATATCTGACGCAATAATTACAATTCACTCTATCAATAATAGGTCATTGTAGACGGTCATATATTGATCTAAATATTTCATGCTTGATGCTTCGTGCATAGAATGGATTGTCTTTGTTCCACATGAATTAGCAGCCAAACCTTGTTGAGGATCGTCTTAGGGTTATCAAATTTTAACGCAGTCAATTGCGTAGGTATATTGTCTATTGTGATTCATATTAATATTTTATTGATGTTAAAATCCTACAAAATATATAAATGTACTAGTAAAAGGTGAAATCTATGCATAATTAATATGTGTTTTGCCATTTTGACACAGAAAATAATATCGATAAATAAATAAAACGATATTCGATCAATTGTACCTGTTTTAATTAAGTTATTTAGCAGGTTTGCACTTAATTTTTTGCTGTAATTTGTAAATCTAGTCATATTTACCTCAAGATTTATTTCTTCCATTTAAACACCTATAATGTACCTATGTCAAAAAGAAACCTATTGTCTTAAATTTGCTTTTCTCAGCACTAATATGAGTCTTTTGTTTCAGCCTGCTTCAACTACGAGAGTTCGTCGAAGCCTACAGCGAAGGGTGATAAAGACAATAGCCAGCTGAATATCATGGATGCTGGTAAGTTAATATGTTGTTAAATTTGTAAGTTCTGTAACTATAGTCGTGTGTAATGTGGACGGTACAAAGTAGAGGAATACGTGTACGTGAAAGACTTCAATTATTTGCCATATATTTTTATCTCATTTATCATCATAATATATCTGTACATCATAATATCTTCTATATTTTGTTAGAGATGTTTTTTTATTTGTAAGGACAATAATAATATATTGTAGAGCCTTTGTTAATACCTGTTTTATATTTGTTATACATACATACTATTTTCAGAGTATGTTTATGAATATTATGTACCTACGTGTAGGTATGTCGATACTTGTAAGGATCAACTTTTAATTGCTGCAACGTTTACAGTACCGTTTCCCTTCGATAAGGCTATAATTATGCGGGCATACACCACTTTTCAATTGTTAACGTATCGGCTACCTATAGCATATATTTTCATTTTACTAGTAAAATTTTAATAAATGCAAAATAGATAAGCTTTTGAGTAAAACGAAGAAAAACTTTTAGTTTTAAAAGTCATGTTTTAAGAGTATAATAGTTAAGTACCTTATTTAAAAAAAATAGGCTTGCTTTACAAAAAGTAGAGTAGAGAGTAGAGATAGAAAAAATAACCTGGTATTATTCAATTTTAAATGTAAAAGATGGTTAAGTGCTTAGTTAATTAAATTCGGATTCAATCTAAAAGATCACGCTATATTACACGTAGGTATATAGACATACCCTACTTTGTGTCATATAAAACACACGATGTAGACAATACACCAATTACCAAGCCTATAATATGAGTCATGTTGTGAAATACCAAATATATAACAATAATTCTAGACTATGACAGTGGACATTATCTGTGATAAGCCTAATGGTATATGTGATTCATAATTCATAAATACTAGATCGATATAATTACTAATACGACTTGCGTCTGTAGAGCCGAAGGTATTCCCATTAGTATTTGTACATTAATAGACTGGTTTAATATGTACTAGCTTACCGCCCGCGGCTTCGCCCGCTTTGTCTAAAACCTAATAAATTATACACTAAAACCCTCCTCTTGAATCACTCTATCTATTAAAAAAAACGCATCAAAATCCGTTGCGTAGTTTTAAAGATTTAAGCGTACAAAGGGACATAGGGACAGAGATAGCGACTTTGTTTTATACTATGTAGTATGTACCTATAGTGATAAATAAAATATCGATTGATGAACACACTTCTTATCTATTTCAAATTAAATGAAAAAATAATAGAGGATAACTTTATTACTAAAATAATTATACCTAGTTAGTAGATAGGTAAATTTTTTATTATTATTTTATTATATTCGACGTTTGAACTTAGCATAAAAATGGTTAGTAAAAAATAAAAACATGAGTTTTGGTAGTTTTAAGTAATCGAGTACCTCGCAATTAGCCTTTGTGTAATTAAGAAAATATTTTTATTATAAATGAGTTTTAATATCGATAAGACAACAAGAACTAAACTACGTAACTAGTACATAAAACAATTACAGTAAAGTGCGCTAGAAGTAAATTATTACTACGCGTCCCTCTACTTACATACATAATGATTTTGTAAACAACAATTAGTTCGTCAGTAAGATCTAGTTTTCATTATTAAAAGGGCTTAATATTGTAAAAGTAAAGCTATCCTTTCGAATAAAGTCAAGTTACTTTAAAATAAGGTATACCTTTCGAATTGCCTATTTCCATATCTTATTTTTACCAATCTCTATACTGTTTGTTTAAGGGCTGATTTTTCAATCGTTGGTTAAAACTTATTCGTTGAATAATGTATAAAACTACCATTTTAAGGGCTGATTTTTCAATCCTTGGTTAAAACTTATTCGTCGAAAAATGTATTTATACATTTTTAGATTTTTCTCAAACGACCTGAAATGTTTTTATCGACATCATTTTGCTTTTGAATATGCTGTAAAATATTAGTTGTATCGTAACTTACAACAGATGATTTTTTTTCTTTTGAAATTTTACCGAAAAGCCGATACAAGAGAAAATATAGAGTTCGAGAAGTGTGCCTGATTTAGTAAAAGCTCATTATCACACTGTTTGTATGCGTTTCCTGAGAACATTTACTATGGTAATGTGTATTTTTTTTACACCATATGAAAGTAGAGATTTCAATGAACAAAAAGCTCCCCAAGTTTTTGAAAAAAGCTGATATTTTGACGGGTGACTTTTCGATTGAAAATTAGGTTGTTTTTTTGGTATTAATTCAAAATAAGGCGAAAAAATAAATATTTTCAATCAAATAAATTACAGTGTATTTGGGACAATAAAGTAAGTTTCTACCAAATTTCGTAGAAAAACAATAAATTTTGAAGTAGATAAAAATAAAAGACCAAAAACTTGGTTTTTTGAATATTTCACCTAAATTTTGAAGTTATGTGATAAAATTGTGAATGCAAAAGTTGTAGAACTTTTTATTACCTACAACTTTGCCATTGAACTTTTTTCCGTAGGACTAGTAGTTTTGTCGGAAATCGAGAGAAACCATTTTTTTCTCTTAAAAGCTCCCCCCCTCCCACTTCCCGAACTCGGATTGACCGTAATTTATTTTTCCTTTTATTTTCATCATATTCCCCTCCTTTTCTAATGGGTTTCATGCTACTGCGATTTTTTTTTGTTTCAAAAATTATCTACTCTAGTCTATATAATATGTATGATTGTATTGTAAACTTAGTAAATAAGTTAAAATATTAATGTTAGTTCTGTATCTTATTATAATTATTTTATTTTTGTTTAATGTATGTTTTATATTATATTGAAATGTATATTACTTTAAGATTGCGACTGAAGGACTTGTATCCAAAATTAAAAAAAAAACTTTATTGGACGGATAAGTTTTATCCAAGCATTGAAAAATCGGCCCTAAATGCGCTAATCTCAGAATCTAAAGTCTTATTTGAAAAACCTGAAATTTGAAATTTCGGTATTTGATAGTCCAATTATCGAGGAAGGCTATAAGCTACCATATTATAATAATATCATCACGCTAAGAACAACAGGAGCGGAGCCACCATTTCATATTATGAACATTTTAACTTATTTCGGTGCATATATGGTTTTTTAAATAAATGTATATTGTATGTAGATATATTATTTCAATTGCCATACATTGTATAAACTCGGGTTGGTATTCGAACTCTTTTACAGTGAAAATTGAAAACAAACATTATTCATTACTATAACCAGTCGTCGATTGTTAATTGTGTTGTGTGAGTAATAAAATCGTTTGCATGCTATTTATTTTGGAATACATATCAGCACGCGACCGACACACGACATCATACAATTCGAGCCCTTACTTTTCCCTATAGTGGTGTGAAAAAATAAATAAAATAAATAAATAAATAGTATTGTACCCGCAACTTATTATAATGCTGAATTTAATTACTGTAGTATTAAACTTTTCTACTAATAAAGAACGTTAGCTGGCTCAAGTTCTAAAACTATTCATATTATAATGCAAACTAAATAATATAGAAGAAGGTAAAGATCGTGAAGAAAATGTCCAAGATGTAAAGCCGTCTTTGGTAAAATGTTCCACATCTTGTTATCACAAACTAAACCTTCATAGGATTAGGAGCCAAGAGGTGGTGTAATCGAAACATATTAATAGATAATTTCCTTTCAAAACCTATTTAATTAGCTGTTACTCTATTTATGTTGAATTCATATACCCAATAGGTATACACATTCTTAACAGTAGGTACCTAAACGCTAAAAGTACCCAATCACTAATTTTCTCCAAACACAACAGTGACTAAAACGTATTATTTACGATAAGATCTGTAGCCAGAATTCGTTTTTGGGCAAAGTAATGTATTCGCTGAAGGATATTCACCACAGCTTAGCTTTATATGTCCCTGAACTGAGGTAACAAAGGGAAAACTTGACCTACCAAATTTGGTAAAAGCGTTTGTCACGCTTCTCATTAGACTGGCTTCACTATGTACTCATACTTTTAATTAAAGACTCATACTTTTAATTAAAAGAATTCAGGTACCTTTCTGATTCAAGGTTAAAGGAAAAATAACAGGCAGAGGGACTGTTTTGGTTTCATGTTATTGTTGGAATAGGTAAAGGAGTGAAAGAAAACCTTTAAAGTCATAAAGAAAAGTTTAAGAACTGTAGAGCTCTACCAAAATAGCAAAGGAAGATTGTTAAGACTAAATAGTAAATGAAAATATAGCGTTATTACTTTCGAGTTCTGTTTTTTGAAATAAAAAGTATCTCAAAAGTTTTCCCGAAACAATTGAGGATTATCAATATAGAAAAAAATATCCTGAAAAATATTAAGTTGACTTTATATAATATGTAGAGCTACCTACTGGAGTTATATTTCACTGTATATATCGT
Organism: Colias nastes; assembly: GCA_907164665.1. NCBI lineage: Eukaryota > Metazoa > Arthropoda > Insecta > Lepidoptera > Pieridae > Colias > Colias nastes. The sequence continues at coordinate 10,560 of CAJQZM010032197.1, read as the reverse complement.
TACCTTGTAATAGTATTAACTAATTAGGTTCTCAAAGTAATTTATCATTCGTCTGGCCTCAATAAATTACCACTAGTTACGTTGGAAAAATTACGAATTACAGAATATGGGATCGGCTGTTTTAATAGGTTGATTCCTTTGGGAACATACCACTAGCTATGTATCTATATGGCTGTAAAGTGTACGTACCTAATTACTATTAGATATACACACGAAATGTATAGGATTAGGAATACATAGTGAAGCCAGTCGTAACAAACCCCTTGAAGTATGAAGACGTTTACGAACTTTCAGTGTTTTTGTTTGCGTGAAATGTCTCTGAATTGAATTGTTAGTTTAGTTTTTTAGTGGCTCCATCATCATGTATCGTGCTAAATACAGGATGACGTCGAATAGTAAGTTTAAATTTAATTGAACTTACAGGGGATTGGTTATATGGATACGTAATAAACGCTCGAAAGGCTTTCTTTTGATATTTCAAGGCTTGATTCTTGAATCTTAGGGCTTGTAAATTGGGAATTTCCTTGCTTTTGAGGTCGTGTTTGAGCACACTAATTTATTTTGGATCTGATTTGATTTTAAGTGAACTTTGAAAATTACTTGTTTTTTTTTAATATTTACGGGTATGTTATGCGTAATGCGTATATTATTGTTAGATATTCCGTAAAAATTCATTGGCAAGTTTGGAAAACATATTTTGTAGTTTTCTAAAACACTGTGTTATTTTAGTATATTATATTAATTTTATAAATGAAAATATCCTACGTTACGTGTTTCATAATGCCTATGTAGGACAATAAGTAACATTATTAAAAAGGTCGATATTGATTTGTATCGCCGGGTTTTTAACCCCAATAGATAGTTAATGTTGGCTCTAACTTATAGGTGTTTACCAGGGTTGCTAGTTAATTTAAAATGTAGCGCTCGGGGGCGCGTACTGAGACTTTATATATAGCATATTAAAATGTTATTAGATTTAATTGAGTATCAATGTGGTCCATTGTATTTTACCGTTTTATATATAAGTTTTGATGATTGTTTGTTGGTCTTCAAAGAATCATTGTTTTTGCTTTAATATTTTTTATCAAAATGATTTTTAGATGATTTTTTTTAATATCTATCTACGTGTAAAATATTTTTACTATAAGTTGTAGCGTAATAACTCGGGCTCATTTCTATCCAAGTTGCGACAACGGCTTGATGAGAAATGGAATTATGGGCATGTTTAATTTTTAATCGAGGCTTTTTATGTCCGTACAAATCATAATCAAGTTATAGTGGTCTTAGAAAAAAACCTTTTCTATAATAATTTGTCCTTAATAATTCTGAAATATACCATAAAATAATTGTCTCACAATACAAAAATGTAACCCGCAGTAGCAATGCACCGCCCGCAGTCCGCTTCCACTCGCCAGGATGAGGAGCTCATGCAGAAGAGCACCAGGGCGTTGGCGAATACAACAGATCCCCTGGAGAAATTGCGGCTGCTCTGCCTGTCGCGCGGGGCCGTCGGGATCTTGGGGCTTGGAAGGTAGTAGTATATTCTTAAATGTATAGAACCTTTCTCTTTAATCTTTATTCAGTTAAATCAAGGAAATATTAAAGTGAGGAAAACTTTGTCGCTAATAATAACTGTGTCATCCCAGACCTAAATATTTCGACAAGTCTTTAAAACAATCGCTCATTACGTATATTATGATGAAAAGTTAAAGTGAAAAATGATTTACCTATCTCATTAGAGCAAAAAACAAAAAATAGGGCAGCAACTTGACTGTTAAATTAACACTCTCACAACGATGAATCGGATCGAGTCGATTCCAATCGGACATAAAGATGTACCATGTAATCATTGCTTGATTGTACCTACTTACCGGTGTGTGATTGATGATAATAATATATTATACAATCATAATAGTATGTAGGTATTAGGTACCAAGTTTTTGAAATGATTAAGCTATTAGTATTTGATGGTTGTTTCGGTACATCAATCATGCTCCTTTTTACACTATCATAATATTTTCTTTGAACAAGAACTGTTTTTAGGCCCTAAATTTCCTACCGTAATACCTATTTCAACTAATTTCCTATTCATTTGTTTATTTTTCAGAGTATTCCGTAGAATGGACGACGATGGCAGCAAGCAACTCAACAAAGAAGAGTTTATCAATGGCCTCAAAGAAACTGGCCTCGAACTGAGCAAAGCGGTAAATATTGTTGTTATTACCTATAACTGCTCAGCATTAACAATAAGACTATTTTCTGATGTCTTTATTTCTAATTTTCCCATAGAGAGTTGAAACTCTCGTGCGTAGATAGCGCAGATCGATGCTATCTAGTTCCAACATTTTTTTGAGATTTTAGTACAAAATTATGGATATTTCATCACAAAATAATTATTCTGTACTGGTTCTAGATGTATTTAATATACAATATAAAATGATGGAGGTATTAAATATCCAGAACTCGGAAATCGGATGTCCAGAACATTCGTTTAGAATTAATTTATCAATAATTCCTTGTTGAAATAAATATCAATTCATTAAGTATTTTTCATTCCTACAGGATGCAGAAAATTTGTTCAACCAATTTGATACGGATAAGAGCGGATCTATCAGTCTTGATGAGTTTCTCGTCCATATTCGGGTAAGAAGTAACTATATGTATTTGTTATATTGTTTGTGATAAAATACAATACTTAGATGGCTGCGTGACAGTATTACAAAAAAAGAACATTGATGCCGAGCACACATTTCAGAAGTGTAACTTCTTTGGCAAGATTCAAATATACCAAAATCGTTGATTTACTACATGACCTGACTGTATTGTCATGACGCGACCTTAAAATTTTACTCTCAACGCGCTTAAAGAAGTTTCACTTCAAAAATATATAAATTCAGAGTATTGAAAGCTATAAATTCAGAACAAACTTAGAAATAACCCTGAAAACAAAGTCCCCTCTAAGTCTAACTTAAATAAAAATCTAGGTACACGTTATCCCATACTTAAATTAACTTTTTGACATAATGGCCTCTCTATAATATTTATTATAAATGTATCAACTAACAGTTTGGAAAAAAAATGACCTCTCTAAATATTATAAATGTATCTCTAAATTATATCTAATAAACTAGCGGTCCGCCCCGGCTTCGCCCGTGGTACATATTTCGCAATAAAAGGTAGGTATGTTCTTTCTCAGGGTCTAAATATTATCTGTGCCAAATTTCATCAAAATCGGTCCAGTAGTTTATGCGTGAAAACCATACATACATACTTAATTACAAACCTTTCCTCTTTATAATATTAGTAACTATAGATAATAATAATTTTAATATATTCTAGCCGCCAATGTCGGAATCTCGTCGCGCGATAGTGGAGCAGGCGTTCAAGAAACTAGACAAGACCGGTGATGGAGTGATCACCATTGATGATATACGTAACGTGTATGCTGTTAAATCGAATCCAAGGTATGAATCAGGATTTGTAGAGGAAAGTGTGTTTGTTTGTATGTTCGAGTCGAGTGTCTAAACGGTGGAAATATTAAGCTATTGCATAGCTTCTATCACGGGCCTTGAGCCTGAGCGCGGGGACCGAATCGAGAAATTCCGTAACGAAAAATCCTCACGCTCCCCACTCCGACGGGCGGAGGTGTGGCTTGAAGGCATAGCATGCAATAGCTTTACCGCGGCAGTCCCCGAGTGCCACACGTCATTTTTTTTGATCAGTGGAATCAAGGAAAACTTTGAAAGACATCGCTATTTCTCTTTTTATTAACAGAATGGCTTTATGAATTTCAATGATTTATGCAAAATATTTGTTTTCTTGCTCTTCTAATTGCACATGTAGGTAACCATAATTAGGTCTAGGATCTAAAAAAGGCGCTAGTTTGAATCCCATGTCATTTCTAAAGACTATTAGCTATAACTTATACGTATGGCTCAAAATATCAAGTATCAAGATAAGTAGGCATCATTATTGACCATGTTTATTTATATTTTTTCTGCACATTTATAGATACATGAGCGGCGAAGAGACCGCAGACCAGGTGCTTAATAAGTTCCTCGCTAATTTTGAAACGGAGGGCTCTATCGATGGAAAGGTTTGTCTTTTCCTATTATTCATTCGAAAGAAGTAAGTAGAACACTGTTGAAAAGAGTAGAAGAGTATAAAATTTTTTTGATGAAGCTTCATTTCTTTTAAATTAAAAGCTATGACGTCGCAATATGGCGCTAACCTGTTACCATTCTTATTTTTATCGCATTATATTGTGTTTCATTTTTGACACAAGGATGAGAGTTCTTAAATAATTTACTAATCTCAAAAATACCATCACTAAAATGATTTTTTTTAAACATTTGAAAAAATATTTCAGGTGACCCTGGAGGAGTTTATGAACTATTACAGCGGCATCAGCGTCTCCATAGACAATGATTGCTATTTCGATCTAATGATGCGTCAAGCTTTCAAGCTGTAAGCGCCAACATAATATATCCGTCCTTCTCTCACACCTCAATATCCCTAACACGTTTCATGTAAAAGAGAGATCGATATATTATTATGGCTTGTTTCGACTCATGCGCAATTTGAAGGTGCAAATTTAGTAACATTTTTTGTCGCATTTAAATTAAGAAAACGGGTTGAACAAGCGTATCTTGCACTGTTTATATATTATTATGCATGTTATTATAAAAAAAAATATTAAAAGATTTATTAAATTATTATTGCGTGATTATTTTAATAAATGGTTAAAAATTTGTGTTGTTTTATTTTTGTATCCGCCCATAGAAATCTTTCTTAATTTTAAAATTAGTGTGGATGATTTCAAGATTTTAAAGCATGGTGGAGTAGAAACTATGTAGGTACTGCAAAATATACGTCTTATCGCTTTAAAGTTTTTTTTTTTATACTTAAGCGAGCAGGCGGGTCACCTGATGGAAATGTGCCCGCCGCCCATAAGCATTCGCGTTGTCAGGGGCACCGCGAATGTGTTGCCGGCCTTTTAAGAAATTTATATGCCCTTTTTTTGAAGGTTTCCTTGTCAAAGACGCTTGGGAACACCTCAGATGGTAATTCATTCCATAACGATGTTGTTCTTGGCAAAAAATTCCGGGAGAATCGCACTCCGCAATTTCTTGAATTTCAAGATTTTTGCAACCGAGAACCAATAAGTACATTCACTCGCAGATTTGTCTGCGAACTAATCGCGACTCTCCAGTGACAATAAAATATCCATAAAAAAAAAACAGAAATCTATTGTTTATTGTTTGATTTAAATTTACTCTCTGGATAAAATTTGATATTGATAGAATAATTATGTTTTGATAGGTGTTGTGTCATTGTGCTATTTTTTGTGAATTTTACAATTGTATCCAAAAATGTTATTGTATGTTGCCGTTAGTATGTTGAAATAAATTAACCCGCATAAAATAAATAAAGTAAGTGTTACTTAATAGTCCGTATGATCTGTCTACAAACAAATTTAACCCTTCATGTTATCTTGCAATCTCTTGCAATATTATTCTAAAAAAATCAGGTTTTTTTTACAATAAAATACGTTTATTTCATATGATTCTCAATTTTCAGTAATTTCAAGATGTGTCGAACGGTGCACGCGGTCCTACAAACCGTAATATGCGGTATCCAAATGCTTGTACGTGTCTTTATGACCGTGATTCTCATGTTGGAGAATCTGATTCGAATGATACTGCAGACCCTGTACAACTTCATATCATTCCTTCTCCAAATGATATCATTGATACCGATTTGCGCAGTGTTCTTGCTTACGGCACGGTTGAAATGTTTTATGTGTGGCGGTGGTGGACCCTGTCCAGTCAACAGGGGAGGTGCCTGCGACTGTATCATGTCAGCTATCGCGATTATCATCCTCTTCTTCATCTTCAGAGCGACGGGCGTTTTAGACAAAATATTCTACAGCTTAGGCTACATCAAAACACGGAGCACCCAATTGAGATTTGTGCCCACCCCCGGCGATATTACAGAGTGTTCTAGAAATGAAAGCGATTATACAGATGAAACGGATACGACAACTTATTCAGAACCTACCTTCCTATATTATGAAGCCCTGTCAACAGCTGAAACGTTAAATGAAAACCCAACTCAGGAGTATCTTTTAGAAGCAGATGCTGAATCAGTATCTGAACCTACAGAGGAAAAGAACACTGTGCTAAGAAATAATTTCTTTTTCCCGAAGCTTTTAGGACGAACTGAAAATCCTAATAGTAACAAGAATTGGACTACAATATTATCTAACTTTTAATTTGCCGACTATTGTTACGACTATATAATTTAATATGTTTGTGTTTAATAAAGTTTATAAATGTGTACCTTTTTTCTGTTTTTGTTCTCAATATATATTCTAGCTGTCCCGGCAAACGTTGTTCTGATTTCTGCCTTACTCTTTAGAGGAATGAAAAATATTGTTAGCTTAATAAAAGATTGTTAGATTCTCAGACCTACCCGAGGTGCACACAAAATTTCATGAGAATCAGTCAAGCAGTTTTGGAGTTTTATTATTTTATTTTCACATAGAATACCTCCGAAGATGGTCCATTTATGTATAGATTGACGATTGCTTTACATGTTCGTTGACTATGGATGTGCTATGGGGTCATATAGGTGGTCCATCACTATACTGAACATCATACAACAACATCTGATGATAATGAGAGCTTATTTGTAATAGTTAAATAGACACCTACCTACTATAAACATTAGATTATTAATAAGTATACATGGTTTTCAGTCGAGTGTCGACATGTCGACATACATTTTTAAATGGCATGAAGGTATTCAAAAAATGCTGAATCCATACAGGAAATTCACAGGAAATTAAAAATAATTAAAACAAGTAAACGTAAAATTACATTGTCAACGAAATGTCATTCTAAAATGTAAATTGAAGGAAGTACCATCACCAGTTTTGTAACTATATGAAAATTTTAAAGTATCAAAAAAAATGAAAAACATTAAAATTAAACTAAAAAAAATATATCCGATTTATGATCTGAACTAAAAGCAACTTATAATGTGCTATACGATTTATATTCCAATAATTTGTGCTCTGCAAATGATATCAAGGGTGTTTATTGCAACTCTGTATGCGATTGAAGATTTAATACGCCTCTCAATTCATACAGTTCATAGTTACATATCGATGATACTGCAATTTTGTTCTCTTTTACCCATGTGCTGCGCATTCTGCTTCGTAAAACAATGTCTTAAATCTGGAAGTTGTTCCTCCGGCTGTACACCGAAAATGGGCTCATATTGCGTCTATAATGGGGCTATCATTCTTTGTATCATTCTTGTTACAATTATTTTCTACTACACACACTGGATAGAAAGTTTCTTCCTAGACTTGGGCTTACAACCGTGTAAAATATTCAGCAAAATAAAGCAAGATGCCTGCAATTTTGTTGATAAAAAACCTACTAAAAATATTACTGATTCAGCTAAAAAAAATGACAAAAGACAAAGACATTATACGATATCCCAAAGTAAAATAAAGAGATATCTGGACAAATATAGAGAAATACAGTCCGACGACGAAGATTATTTCTACGATTCTACGAGCAATTCAATACAGGAGGTAGTAAATGATCTAAAAAGCATGAATCTCAAAAATATAGATGTTAAGAATCAGACCAAATTCAAAGAAATTCCAGTAAGATTAAATAATCGTTCGCGAGCAACTTCAACAGTGTCTTTGAATAACACTGATTTCAATTACTCTGTTAATTTAAAAGAGTTTCATAAGTATGCCATTATCGATAAACTGAAAAGGAACAAAATTCTAGGAAAAGGTCTTAAAAATGAACTCTACTTTAACGGAACAACGACGTAAGAAAATTAATGTCCTATGTATAATAACTTGGTTAAAATGTATTTGCTTTTTCATTAAATCAATTCAGAACACAATTGACTTCGTTTCAACTTATCTTCCTTACTAAATAACCTAATCCTGAGACCAAATGAGATCGTCATCAATGTTATTATTAGATAAACTCTTTATACGGGTTCAAATAAACGCAAATAATCGTATATATAACTAAGTACGATTTGGATGGTCAGGACGAAAACTTGGCTTTTCTTAATATGTACCTAGATGTTCTAGGATGTTCATTGGATGAAATGTTTCATTGGCAATAAAAAAAAAATTTCGTCGATAGTAAGTAAGTTGGTTATTATTTATTAAATTAGATATATGTAACAAGACTATATTTTTATGCTTATTAGATCAAAAATAAAGTATCCAAGAAAGTATCTATGTGATCTTGGTACGCTTGTGGTACAGTCGGCCAAGAAAGTGGTGTACCACCCTAAGTTTGAATATCGCTTGCAGATTCATAGGTGATAAAGATTAGTTTCGCTTGCAGATCGATCTGACAACTTCTATTGCTGTCTTTATCTGATTATTGATAACGACTATTACTGTTTGTAACGTGACAGCTGTTCTTAGTTTGAACTTGATGGAACCAATGACGTCGTAAAATCAACGGCGGGGGGCTGTAGATTTTGATGACAAAATTGTATCTACAAATTCAGAATTGTAATCAACAAGTTACATAAAATTGTAAAGGCACAAGGCGAATCCACAAACCTACAATTTCTGTAAAATTACAATATCAATAAAAAACAAGCTAAAAATAGATTTATCCTTTTATTAAATTTCTACAATCAATTTTAAAATACTTATAACAAACAAAAACATAGCTTAAATAGTAATATTTAGAAGATATTGAAAATTTTTAAAAATTAGAAACGGGTGTAACCGCCGTTGGCCTCTATAACCTCTAAAAGACGAGACCTCATTGAACCAACAAGCCGTGAGCAAATATCGGTTCCCCGCATTTCCTCCCAAATATAATTACAGTGACTAATAAGAGCTTGTTTGGTTCTTTCATTTTGATGCGACCATCGTTGGACCATAAGGCCCCAAAGATTTTCTATCGGGTTGAGGTCCGGCGATCTTGAGGGCCAACAAAACATTTCAATTGCTTTGTAGAAACTAATGTCCTTTTCATATTTTATACTAAAGGTTAAAATGTCATGTACTTATATGTGACATATGACGTATGAATACTAAATACATAGGTTTACGTCATGATAATGTTGTCTCTTTCAGTAATATCTTTTTATAACGAACCTTGTTGTAATTTTCGATGACCGGGAAACTAAATCAAAACTGGTACACCACTTTCTTGGCTGACCGTACATGATGTTAAGACTATATTTTTATGCTTATTAGATCAAAAATAAAGTATCCAAGAAAGTATCTATGTGATCTTGGTACGCTTTTGGTACGTGATGTTATAGACGAAATTGTCTTTGGAAAAATAAAAATGAAATTTCGAGTCATTTGTAACAGGATGGCGGTTCTACAGGGGTCTTAGTACGCAATGACAAAAAGAAAAATGATGGTGTGAACGCTGGTACCGGCGGCTTAGTCGCGTGGGCGTTAGTCGAACTCGTCGGAAAATAGCGAAAGTCAAACGATTTGTAACAGTATGGCACTTATTTTTCCTGTAAGTTTGAGGATCAACGAATATAAATACAAAATTTCAAAGATCTAGGTGTTGGAAATCTTCACTTATATAAATTAATAATAAATTAATTTTTCAAGTATGACAGCACTTTTTCCCCCTACTAGAAGTATGGCAAATATAATAATGGTCACATTTTATCAAATACTCTCCAAAAATCCAAATGCAATACTGGTACAAAAAGTTTGGCGAAATAAAAAAATTTTGCAGATTTTCGGCGGTATGGCGACCATTTGGAATCGTCCGAAAAGTATGGCATGGCGATTTTCGTAAATGGCTGCACGACGATAGTTACCTGTGCAAAAGGTAGCCTGGTACAAATGGTTGAATAATTGTTTTATTTAAATCAACACATTCGCGTCGGTATGGTGGGCTGTAAGTCACACCGGAAAAGTATGGCATGACACTACCGCCTACTTCTTTTTTATGGGCTATCGGTAAATTCTAAAATTTTTGTGTTACAAATCGTTTGACTTTCGCTATTTATCCGACGAGTTCGACTAACGCCCACGCGACTAGTCCGCCGGTACCAGCGTTCTGACCATCATTTTTCTTTTTGTCATTGCGTACTAAGACCCCTGTAGAACCGCCATCCTGTTACAAATGACTCGAAATTTTGTGTCAGTATCTCCCGGTCTATAACCAGAAGTTTTTAAATTAATTTTCCTATCAATTTCTGGAATTAAACCCTTGATTAAACCGAATAAAACATAATAAAATTACTATTTGTTCTAGACCTACCATAAGACCTACCTTATTTTTCAGTGTCAAGAATGAAAGAAAGTAATTGTTATTGTCTTTTGTCATAATTTAATCCTAGCGTATTTAGGTTAGGTTATTTAATATGAGTCTATATTAATATATTTTATTTTAGTATATAATATAGTGTTATGTTGTTGAATCAGCAATCATTATTGGCCATAAATTAGTTTAGTTCATAAATGAAGAAGAATTATTATCTACTAGCGGTCCGCCCCGGCTTCGCCCGTGGTACATATTT
>CAJQZM010032195.1:0-41777 GCA_907164665.1 Colias nastes | reverse complement strand
GATGATCTTGGTGTTTTGAACCAAGGGTATGGTGTAGGATGTCACGTTTTACTTATGTTTTACAACATGTACAACGTTACCTTAGATATAACTCGCAGCGACTCCGCCCATGTAGAGGCCTTATTTTTTCAAGTTTTAAATTTTCCAAGCCATCTCACACGTCAATAACAATTATCGAAATCTTCTCAATTATATTCATATACAATTAAACTAAATAATGTTGTTTTAATAGTTTTTCTTTGCTTGATTTACAGCGAATAATTTATAGCGAGCATGGTCACAGCGAACCAGATGTTTTTAAAATGATCGAAACATCGGGATAATTATATGAAAAAATCGCGTTTAAATCCGTTAAAAACTTTAATTTCTAAATGTTATTTCTTTAGATGCTTATATTTCTTCAGATGCTTATATTACTTCTAAGACGTAGACACGATTTCTGCATCAGCTCGATTAGCATTCATGGATCGCTTCCAATAAGGCTCCAACAACAAAATTTAGAATGCCTCGTGTTTGCGGGCGTCTGAGATACTGTTAATATGCATGCTGCTAAGACAATAAAATTAGAATATAGGATGATACTGTCTGGATTTCTAGCTTTATATAAGTAGTTACATTTAGATATGGACAAATAATTTTAAAACTCTACTTTTTGTATTCATTGCTCAAAAGTTTTTTTTATAAAAATCTGTTATTTTTATGGGAAACTAGCGGTCCGCCCTGGCTTCGCCTGTGGTACATATTTACGTTTTCTCCTCCGTACCATCCTCGTACTTCACGGAATATTGTAGTAAAAAAAGAATTATCGAGATCGGTCCACCCGTTCACGCGTGATGCCCTGACCAAGGAAAACGAGATTTTAAGATTAACAAGAAACTGTTTAAACTATTCATATTTTACTTCGAAGATTGATACACGGCTCCGTTAATTAAGGCTGTGTTAGTGTCGATTAATAAATACTTTAGATACCTATTATTAAAGATTTACATTCTCTTCCTATAGTATAATGTCCTATAATGTACTGAACCACGTTTTATCCCGTACCCATATTTAAATACACGAGTAGTCCCAACCGTCCACAAAACTCAAATTTAGCCATTTATACTCAAAACTGTCTCAAAGAATGAAAGATGGAGAAATATTGTTCAGAACACGTAACAATTGTCGCAGATGTGGACAGAGTTTTAAATAGAAACACGCTTCTTTCTGTAATCTTGCTTTCCGATGCGAGACGAAATGTCTTACGTTGAGAGAACATGGATGTTTGAGTGCTGGATGGTGCTGAAAAAAACAGAAAAAAATATGTTAAAAAAAGTACAAAAATTTTATTTTGCATGCATATTCTAAAAATTTAAAGAATAAATATTATATTGTAAAAGAGTATAATTATGTTATTTTACACGTCTTTTCATAGAAAAGTGTTTTTGCTTGTATCAGACTAAGATTTTTTTCGTTAATACAATTATAATGAAATTATAAATAATTGTTATACATTAAAACGTGCGTATCAAAAATAATATTTAATAATATCTATTTCATTGCCTTTTTGGCTATATTTTATTTTATTTTTATCCTTTGTCAATCCGAGCGGAGCTCCAACGAAAGACTAGTTATTTATATTTGTTCCATATCACAAATCTCCGTATATTCATATTTACGATCCCAGATCCATTCTGTATTCAACCTTTACATCCACGTTGATATAGATGTCACGAGGGGAAGTAAAATAATTTACATAATGTAATCAGCAGAGATCCAATGATTCGAGTTTGGCCTCGAAAGGACTCTAATCTAGTTAAAAAGATATCGAATATGTCCCTGGGAGCTGTTGATTGACGCTGTTCTATCGGAAAATTGAGATTAGTATCAGTCTTTTTGTGAGACTTTTTAAAGGTTGTGTTATTTTAAGACTGGGATTTATATCTTAGTGTCTGTAATTGAATAAAAATTGAAGAGTGTCCAGCACAGATTACTAAATAGTTACTATGTATTTGTACTTTTTATAAAACAGTTGTTAGACGCGAATTGTAAACTTTTTCAACCTAATATCAGAGATAATATAATACTGCTAATATTACTTATAGGAACATAATTTTGCGCGTAATTGTGTGAGAAAGAACTTTAACAATTAAACACAAAAAAACAAATAATTAGCAGTAATACCATTGCTATTGAAACAAACAATGAAACTGAACAGCCAAATAATTTAATTTTCTCATTCTTATTGCATTGTACTAGTTTGATATTAGATACATTTATAAAAATATAACATAATAATTTATAAAGAAAAATATCCAATCACTGGTTTCAAACATCAACGAAGAAAAAAACCTCTAGCCTCGTATAATCATTTCCTTAATCCAAAGAGTGATTACACGATTTTATGTCAATTTTACGACAAACTCATTTGCTTCAAGACGGGTTGGTAATAAAGTGAGATCAGAGCTAAGCAGGCTTGCTTTGTATTCATGGAATGAAAGGAAGTTGTCCCAGGTGGGCCTCCCCCTCATCCATACTTTTTAAATTTTTTGAGTATTTTCATATTACTGCCCTTTCGTTGAGAGCTATAAAACACGCGGATTTCGACAGTCGAATCTTCAAATATTAACGTTTATATTTTGGTGAAAAGTATAGTAAAAAAACGATTTTATATAGGTATACAAAATTTGCGACTAAATTAAATCTACTGTGCGATGTTTTTTTTTTATAAATACGAACAGTTGCAATCAAAAATCAATATATTACTTTCTTATGAAAAGACGTCTCATAATAAATTCAATCAATTTTCTCTTTCCTTTCATCTTTCATTTGATGGTTTTCACTTACCATGAATAAAGAAGGATGATTTCAACACGAACCAAAATTGAGAGCATCACACAGCTCCACTTTTTATTTACTATCTAGTCAATACTAGAAAGAAACATCTAGTTTTAACAAGCGATCTCGTCGCCTGGCTCCAAGCATATCTTATTGCTTTTTTAGATATATACTTTTGTTGAAAGGTTTTAATGTCCCCATCTTTGTCGTCCGTTATTAAACTGTAAACCCCGCGACAATGAGACTTTCGGTACAAATGTTATGCTTGATGGAATTTTTAATTATTTTCCTTCGTGAACGCTCCATTAAGATTTATTTTAATGGTTTATAAATTGTTAGGTTTATTGCCGGCATTGGTGTTTTACATTGTAGATAGAAATTACTGAAAGTATAATCCATTCTTCGTTGTAAGTACATATATGGCTAAATGAGTTATAACATAATATGAAAATAAGAAACATTAACACGAAAATAAAACATAGAAATACGAAATCAAGATGTTATCCAAAATAAGTAAATATATAGGTTAAGGGTAATGTGTTGAAATTTTGTAATGCTGCATAACGATATTTTATTGAGATGTAAAGATAATTCTAATAATTTCTTTAAATCAATAGTCATGTAATATACTGATACATAGATACAGAGAGACTGAGAGACTGATGATACTGGTATTTAATATTCTAAATAAGACTTGATCCACCAATAAGATACCATCACCCCATTCCAACGACATATAGGAAAGATTAAAAAAACAACAGCTTACAATATACTTGTATTTCACTAACAAAAACTAATCAAACCAAGACGTTATTGAAACACAACAGTCGCGTCGGGATTTCCTATCGAACGCAAAACAAGAAACACGCGCAACAAAATAAATACAAGTCGCGACAGAACTAATCCTCTTTCTCAAAGAAAGTATAAAGTAACAAGAGCGAGCAATGTTTTTAACACTAATTAGTCTAACAGAGACACGTGTGCCCAAGAAATTAGCGCACATACATTTAAATTATAATTAATTTATGTCGCTAATTTTTGCGACAGTGCGTGGTAATGTTATAAAAAGATGTGGTTTTACAGACGGTGTACCGTGTATTAAATATTAAGTAAGAATGTGTAGATTTAGTTAGAATAAATGAAAGGAAACTGTTTATATTAAAATAAAAGAATAGAACTGAAAATAATAGAGTTAAAGTGAGAAAGAGTTTACAAAAGTATAAAACATGTCAAAATCCAATAAAATGTTAATCTAAATTAGATCATATTGCTATTTTTATTAATAAGGATAAAATTAAATCAAATATATAATATTCATAATATTGTCGTCGAATAAAATACAACTTTAGATAGAAACATCGCTTTCACTTTACATTAAAACCAAACACTTATTTTTCATACAAAACATACGCTTACAAACTCAGAAGAGAATGGCCATAAAATTCACAATTCCGCATAAATATTTATGTTCGCGAGTGTACAATTGTTTGTATGAACTTCGGCCATACAAAACTTCCAACTTAGTAATATACGAGTTGTCTGCTATAATGAAATAAAATAGCACTCTATTATAATAATTACCACGAAACATGGCATAACGCATTATGAGGGATGCTCCTCGGGATTATTATTTAATTGGAATGCTTCGTCCTAATTTTACCTGTATAATAATTTTTAAGCATACTCTGCTCATTAGTTATGAGAAACATATATTAATTCCAATTACATTTTAAAGAATATACAGGTACAGAACATTTAGAAAAGTTAACAATACTTAATCTTATTATTGTCTTCTTAGCAAACTTCTCAATATTATGGCTGTTAACAAATCTCATGAATGTAAATCATCTACGGGGATTGACTCAATATTTTTATAACGACACTGGTGGGCAAAGGTAATGTAGTGTAACAGGAACGAATTTAATGTCCTTACATCTCCCCTCAAGACTGATGTGGCGTCTTAATGTTGCGTGCCACCGAACTGCGGACGCATGCAGCTAGATATGTCTCTGGAATGACGTATTTGTTTCCGTTGTTCACTATTTTTTCAAACGGTCTTCAAATTATATTTTGTAATTTTTGTCCAAGAGCATTGATTATGTCAATGATGTAAAGTATTAATAATATAGGCTCAAGTGATTAGCCTTGAAGTACACCTACGAAATTTTATCAAACATTAATCGTGTTTATTAGTTTAACATTTAATAAGCATTCAGAGCTATTCCTCCTATATACTAGCTTTTTATTTAAACACATAATAACACATAATACACTTTCAAATTTTCGTATGTTTTCTTTTTATGAATTTCATCCAATTTCATTCATTGGTGAAAAAAAAAAATCACAAAAAAACGGATTAAACTTGCATTACACACTAACTTATAAGTTTGTAAGCTAGTCGTTTATTCCAAGTGACCTAATTTATGAGGAAGGAGAAGATGACGTCTATACAATAACGCTGCAAAATACATGCGTTTCTAGAAGCATAGCTGAACACTGTAAGCTCGGAAATGAGGTTCTAATGAGTGAAAGACGTGCAATGAAAGGGGACCGATACGTAACGATCACATCATTGCCCTGATGCCTTCTATTACGTTTTACTACGTGATCAATGTAACCAGTATAGTAATTTAATTTGTATTAGATTACTGAATCTTTATTGTGCATTTACTAGATATGTATTTGTGTTTAAATGATACTACTAAATATTGATCATTGTAATAACTACTATGGCGAAGAATGCTAAAAAATATACCGTAACTAAAATAAGATCTTCAGAAACTGTATCACATCAAAATAAATCAAATGTAATATAAAATCAATTTTGATCATCAGTCATTCTAAATCAATCAAATGTTTTTCACAACAGTACTACGTCATTTGTAACATCCATTACTGAAAAACGCATGATGCTGAAAATAAAATTCCGTAATCGAGAGCAAATATAACTTGTACAATACATTAGCATTCCCATTAGAGCAGTATTTACACAGTGTACTCGACGTCAGATGCTATTTACCGAGTCTGTCTATATCGTGATGTAGAGATTAGTACGGCGAATGTCAGGGGACATCAAAACTCAATCTGGTGTTTAATTGTACTATGTAAGACATGCATCTTGAACTCTGGGGAATCAAGGAATATTACATTTTATGTAGTGCTAATGTTTCGCATTTGAGGAAAGTGTGATTTTTCAGCACTTTTATTTTATTAAACTACGTAATATAGAAACCATTACTCAATATTTATTTAGTTTTTAAAGTATACTTGATTACAATAAATGAAACGCTTTGCACCACAATTTTACATTTTAATTTACAATAGAGAACAACTTAAGTTTATTCCTCATTCAACTAATGTGGAAATTCAATTCAATAAATAACATAAACATTTAGAGAAAATGGTAACAATGGAATGAATTCTCGCATTATCTACATTTACCCGATAAAAGCGTAGGATTTCGCAAATACTGCTTCTTTCGCAACTACTGACTACAGCTACGTTTAAACAGATTTTCTTTCTCTAAACTAAGATTTCAAGTACGAGCTGTAAACATTACAAAAGAATACCCATCGTGGACGATTCTCAGTCTAATTTATAGGGTTTCAAGCCAGATAATCCTGATTAAATAGTAAGATTATAACGACAAATCGAGCGTGACAGAGGGAAATTGTCCAATGAAATCTGTCCTCGGAGATAAGGAAAAATTGGGTACACCTGCGTAATTTGTTTTAGTGAACGTGGATTGTGTATTAGCCGTGTAACGTGATTTTCATTGTTTTTATTGTCCTAATAATGATTTGCTTAGTTACTAATGCTGAGTAAAATGGTGGGAACCTTTCGCCAATTTTATCTTCTTATGGCAGAATATGAGATGACATTTAAGTAAGATTTTATAATGATAAATGTCTACAAAGTTTTTAAATTACAACAAATACATATGATGAAATAATAATGGAACACAACGAAAAGCCATACATGATTGCATATGATACTAACTAATAACATAAATTAAAGCATTAATCAGGAAATAATTTTTCAAAGATCATATAAAACAAAACCTAAAGAAACACATGAACTACGTCATGACGATTGTGTCTAAACTCATAATTTATAACGCACCTAAATAACTACATGCAGTATGTTTCAAAAGCTTCCAAACAGTTACGTTGCATACCGCCCCTCGGTTTTTAATCAGGGCGTTATAAAACCCCTTTTCATGGATAGCATCAACGATATCACTTCATGCTATAATGCATATGCATGTTGATTGTATGGTATATGCTTCGGACCTCGCAATTTGTCGCTCCGGTGAAATATTTGCATTCAATTTTCTATACGTTTTTGAAACGTCGTATTGGTGCAATAAGATTGCTTCTGACGTTATATCATACGAAGGTTTATATGATAGTCGATGCTCTTCATCTTTGTTGTATTTTCTAGTAATACAGCTTAGATATATGACAATCAGATAAGCCAGCAGTTATTATATTTACCTTAAATCAGTTCTTAGAAAGAAATAACAGTTTATTTTAAATTTTACTGCTTATAAGTGTTATTTTCTAATCAATATTGAAAGATACACATTCAAAGACAACCGACCACAAACATCTTAATTGATTAACTTGTCGATCGCTAGTATAATCCCAAGAGAAATTTCTGGCTTCCAATAATACATATTGGTCTGAGATGCCGAAATACCCAAAACCATATTCTAGCATATTAAATTTCTAACTTGCAATAACACTGTTTTGTACACGATATATTTCAAAAACGACATCCATTGAAATGCAAATGTATGTAGGTCTAAACGAATTTCTCACGTCAAAGGCGATGTGAGAATCGAGACCTATTTCTCTATAAATACGAGTACGTTCGATCGCTTCACTAAACTGTTACACTAAAGCAGCTAAGTCACATGTTCCATCAGCTATTTCCACTGGGGCCATGATTTATTCATCCTCCCCATCCCCATCCCGAGATTCAGCACTAAATCTCGCCACAAGTTGCGCGACAAAAATATCATTATGTAAATTTACATAGAAATAAAGGCGTTGTATGGGTGGGTGTTGCAACGGGCAGGATTTGAATGGGTAATTTCTTTTAACTTCTGGATTCGGTCCCGTGTTGGTAATAGGTTTGTTGACTTTCCTGGGTTGTGATTTTGAACAATTTGAAAAGATACTTCAAAAGCTTCAAATTTATAGAACGTGTGATACATTTTAATTTCAATGATAACGTATATAACTGATTCATCTGATTATTAATGAAAATCTGAAAACTGAATGAATGTAACATTTTTCTTATCAATCCTTTAATATATTTTCGCATCTTATCTCTTCTAACCATAATATAATTTTCATTAAGGAAAATGTAAAATATACCTACGCCAAGTAAACATTTTATTGCTACGAAAAGCCTTATTTAGGTGACCAATAAACATATATTTTCACCGTCAATACGGATTATTGCAATTTTATGTAGTACAAACCACAACCTCTGCCTTTTGTCAGATTGAAGCAGAACTTAGTTTAACACCCTTTGCTATATTGCATTGGCTTCTATCACGTATTATTAAGTCAATGGAGATTAAAATACAATTCCATTTAGAGAAATGCAGGGCATTGTAACATTATACTTTGCGTAATAGTACATGTTACATGTGTGTGTTAATCTGACACACATAAAACATTACGTCTAATTAACACAACAAACGATTATCTTGTTAATGACTATCTTGTTAATATCTTGTTAATGAATAAAAATGTAAATTTGTGTTGTTTTGTTATACTTTCATGAACTTTCCTTTTATGAAATTATAGATTCGGGATTTTTCAATTTATCAACTCTGTCTGTTTAAGTTAATGTTTATAATAAAGCTTCTGTAAAGATAATGAACACTAGTTAACAATAGTTAACACAATCACTGACATTTCCAATGTCTATCGCTATCGACACGAAATCAACGCTTAGACAATACAGTCTGTTTAACGTCTAACCGCTGTTATTCAATGAACATTGAGCACATTGTTTTTGTTCAGTGTCAAAGGAGTTCAAATCTATTGTCTATTTTCCGATATCTTTTTAGCTTCTGGTAACTCTCACTTGTCCTTATAGCACCAATGTGTGAGTGTTTAACAGAGCGACTTGAAAGTTTTAGAAAATATTTTCAAATTGGCACAATACAAAATATAATCCATTGCAAATACATTACGTATAAATATACAAACTACACCTACACATCAATCATGAAAATTAAAAAAAAAATTGCAGGGTCTGTCAACCTTAGCTCTAAAAATAATTTAATTATGCAATCCTAATTTCGTTCTCATCCTTCAATTTCCGTACCAACAATAGGGCTTCACAATTCCAAAAGTGCAAATACTGCAATTTATCTTTTTAAATGATCACGCTCAAAATTCGACTTGCCCCGGGGCAACCCTATCCCCTCGCGGGCTGGCGTATGGTTTTCCTCATTTCCCCCGGAATCTCTTACATTTATTTTTTCTTCGTATTTGTATTCGTTTCCTGTAACGTCATATATTTCTTCTGACGTCTTCATATCGTTTGGGGTGCTAGGGTTCTTTGTGGACGTAATAAGTTTATAATTTAATAACAATACGTTTCGGGTGTGGAACGTTGTTAGGATTTGTTTTAACGAGAACGCATTTTTTTCTGATATTTTTTTCGTAATAGAACAAAAATGCTTGAAAGTTATATCTTGATTAATTAATTGAATTAAAGGTCAAACAATTATATAATCATCGTGTTGAGCCAGGACGAAATATTACTTTTATAGACGCGAAAGATTTATAAATTCAAGAAATCATATAAGTAGATAAGGTTTATTTTTAAGAAGTCCTGGAAAGTATTAATTTCTTATCATGCATATAGCTACAGAATTTGTACAATATCAGTTCAATTTATTGAAAGACAATACTTTCTCAGATCAATAAAGAAGAAAAACATTCCTACTATGTACCTAACTTTACTAGGATAACGTTATGATAACGTTACGTTACTAGGATAATTTAATATTTGCATTGCAAATACTTTTTCCGAAAAGCGACAGTTGCGCAATAACATGAGCTACGCCTATTATTTATTACGCATTATATTAATCCAGACATACACTACCTTATACTTTTTCACTTTCCATAATATGCTTAGGCGCGTAAATCTCAACCCGTGTCGCTTAAACCTGTCTCATATAAAATGACTTGACTTTAGTCGCGAACACGGGAATTCTTCTTTATGGCACTACAAGCCTCCCGGGGTGGAATCACTTCGCATTTTATGAAATCGTCAAGTCAAGGGGTGAATTGGTTGTTATATATGATGGTTTTAGTTACGTTGTTCCCATCTTGAATATGAATGAAGACCTGTGTAATAATGGTGGATGTGTGGAGTATGTTTTAGGCGATTTTTTGTCTCCAAAAATGGTGACGTGTCATGTTTCTTGTGAAATTCCCTTGTGGATTATAAGATAAATGTGATATTTTATGTTTCTTTAACTGGCAAGTACGTGATAAGACTTTTATGCCCTATCAAGACAATTTTTTTCACACAAGTCTCAGTAAAGGTTTCTATACAGAACGGCAGGTTCTACCCACCCTTTTCTTTCACCCATACGTTGATTGCTGCACCAAAAAACAAAAACATTCTGGATCTTCTATAGTATAGATATGGGAAAAGGTGAACTGAAAACCGATTAACTCCAGCAAAGAGAACAAATTCGTTTGGAACCCTAAACATGCAAATAAGCCGAGTATTAACATTGGCAGTGATAATTAAAAAACTCTTCCACTGTCCGATCTCATTTCCCAACCAAATTCACTCATAAAGGAAAACGCTTGTAAATTCATTGTCTCGTCCAATAAACGGTACTTTTAAATAAACGGCGCGTTGTTTAAAATGGCACCCTTCGCCGAAACTTTCCATCTGGATACAATACAAACATACGTCCGTTTAGGGAGATACACTCATGGCTTTATCGTCTGTCCAAGTTATGGGAAATTGTGGAAATTCCGTTCCTTGAGAAATATTTTTTATATTTCATACGATGGTTGATTATGGATGATCATGCCTTTAAAAGCAATAACTTCACGCTTATCTCATCAGATATCATCATATTCGATGGGCCAAAATTGTGTCATTTGTGAATTCCAACAGTATGGCATATCTAGGAGTCATATTATGCTAATCATTTTTCAGTGGCGTAAGAACAACGCTTTAGTACGGTTTCTACAAATAATAGTTTAATAAAACCGTGTTGAATTTTAGATTACTATTAATCTTACAAAGGAAAACAGAACTTTCAGCAATTTTGATTTCACTGTCGATGTTGACAACTAAAACTGACTATCGAGTACATTTTCTAGTGACATCACCTTACGAGGTGCTGATTTTTATAACCGCTACATCCTTTAAACAAAAAACTGTTTCGTCAGTAAAAGGAACAAACTGGCACGCAACAATGCCATGATCTCTAATGAAGAGTTTTATACACAAAGCTACCAACTCTTTTATTAATACCCCGTATTGTGCTTCAGACTTATCGCATACAGGGGGTTTCTTTTTTTATACAAACCACTATATTTTTATCGAGGTATTCCGTTTGAAACTGTGGCGACGTTTCAAAGGGGCGTGACTAGACAGGCGAGCTATCGTCATAGAATACATGTTTTAATCTAAAATTCACGTCATAAAACACAGTGTAAAGTTGACAGAGGAGCTTGCAGCACTTTTTAGTTACCAACTATGTGAAAAAAATATCGTTTCATTCACTCAATATTGTTCTCGGCTCTTACGCTATTAGATGCAGCGATCAAAAAACTTTCAGCAACACTTTTTTTAAATTTGATCATTGTTCATCTTACCTTTTTATTTGATTAAGACCAGTCGAATTAGTGAATTCTGAAAAAAATAAGCGTATTTAATTCATGCAGAATAAAAAAGAATTCCTTGATATTTAATAACTGTGTAGTAACCCATGAAATCTAGCAATTTGCAATCAAGCCAATATTGAATCCTAAAAATAATAATAACACTGTAAACAAAATTTCCCAATAAAAGAATAAGGAAAGGCAGGAATTATTCAAATACCCTTGACGCTTCAGGATTCCTTGACGATGAGACGTGTACGCGACTGTACCGTAATTTTTCACATAAAATATTCAGCTCATGCAGGATGGAGTGCGCGTATAACTGCGGTGTGTACAGTCATTTGTTTAATGGTCTTAAAGCACTCGCTAGCAAACAAGACTGTATTTATGATATCACTAACAGAAAGATAGGTCACTTGGGTCGAGGAGTCATAAGCTGAATTTATGTGAGGAACCTTATAGGGACTTTTTTAATAAAGATCAGTAATATTTTTGCCATTACGCCTTATTTACTGATGCGATTTATTTAATAGTCACTTATCTATGGAATAATGTTTGGATCTATGTCTGTATAGAAAATACGGGGTTCATAAAAATTATTATCACCAATTAAAAATACAGAATTATCTAATAACACAAAACTTCAAAAACTCAAAATCGACATCAACCAATAATAATGATTCAATAGCAGTAATAATGATTCAATATCCTTTTGAATATATAGAACGTGGTTCATTTTCGGTGTTTCTAAAACTTCAGAAATTCAAACTTACCATAAGTCTAACTAACTACACACTAACCTCAGGCTAGACTCTTTTTTAAGATGGCAACACGCCAGTAGTACGGCTTGCATATTGGTATTAAATTGTTTTCGTCTTTTCGACCGTGTACAGGAACGCAGCTCGTGACAGCTAAGCCAAGATGGCGGATTGACGGCGAATATTTAAACTGTCCAATAGCGTGCTTCCGATGCATTTTTAGTTCATGTATCGAGTTTGAATTGAGATCTGTAATAGCCTTCTTTTAGGTGGAAGTTGATATTTGAATGTATCGATTTTTTCGCAATGTTTAGTTATCGAATGCTGCGTTTAATTATGGTAGAGATGATGACTTATTTTTTAAATATTACAGTATTATTTTTGACTCGCTGCGCTCCGCGGTTTCACCCGCGTGTCTTCCTCGATAAATGTGCTATCCAACATCGAAAGAATTTTTCAAATCGGACCAGTACTTCTTGAGATTAGCGCGTTCAAACAAACAAACTCTTCAGCTTTATAATATTAGTATAGATTATTTTACCTAATACATTTAAAAGAAACTACTAAATGGTTCCTACATAAAGATGTTTACTACATTTGAGTTATGTTTAAATTTCATATCATTTCTCTAACGAAATCAATATACATTAAATACAAATATTGCATAACAATCACTACATAGTATAAAACAAAGTCGCTTTTTCTGTCCCTATGTCCCTATGTATGCTTAAATCTTTAAAACTACGCAACGGATTTTGATGCGGTTTTTTGTAATAGATAGAGTGATTCAAGAGTAAGGTTTTAGTATATAATTTATTAGGTTTTAGACAAAGCCGGCGAAGCCGCGGGCGGAAAGCTAGTTAAGTTATAAAACAGCATTTAATATGTAAAACTTCGTAAACACCACAGAACAATGCCGTTCTAACTAGTTAGAAGTTAGATTTTATGTCTGTTTCATGCTCTTAAATGGTTTAGTGTCGCTAATGCAATTCAATTTTATATCGAAAGTTTGTATGGCTTAAAAGTGCCGTATTTTGCTTTAAAAGTTTGTTAATGAAATAACTATTTAACAGAGAAAGAGCAGTATAAGTGGTTGAAGAGATTATGGTTAAGGAATATGAGAAGCGTGGTTAGGAATATTTTAATTGTTTCTGATAATATACTAACGTTGTTAGAGTTATTTAGTTCAAAATGATTGCAATTAACATGGTATTAATTATTATAGTCAGAGTAGATATTATTAAAAGTTAACTGGAAAGCCAGCGTGATTATTATAATCCGACAATACAATATATTTAATTCCATGCTTTATTTGTATAACACACACGCACACACACACTAACATAATGAGTATTTGTACACATAAATACGTCCTAAAATTCCCTTATAATTTAATATTTATTTATTATATGTCACAAGAACATGTAGTAACACCCTATCTCAAAATTAATTTAGCGTCGCCGTCCCTCATAAACTTCCTTATAATTTACTGCAAGCCGCCATAAAAACGCAATTTGCGTAATTCAAATCTCTGATATAAAACACTTTAATACTATTTAGCGCCATTACAAAGTAATGAATTTCAAAAAACGTAACGACACGAGAATTTATCGTGACGTGTTTGTCACGCGACACGACATCGATAGGGTTAATAAATTTATCGTTACTTTGCAATGCTCATGTATAAAAAAGTGTAATTTAAGTGATTAAATTTTATTTCGTGCGACCTTTTAACAACTTCGTACCTTTTAACTGATAATTTACCGGTTGTTATATTTTTGTCAACGTTGTAGATCTCGGATGATTTATGGCGGGAAATGTTGCGCTTTTTCTGTATTAAATTTAAACAAATTATCCTTCAAAATTAACAGTATTAACGCTTGTCATCATTTTTAATTTTTATAGTAATTTAGAAAACAACAACGTACACTAATTCATCATCAAAACTACTAGTCCATTGAAAAGTTACATTTGGGGTTGCGTTTTTTAGAGGACGCAATTTTATTTTTTTGATGTGTAGGGGGGGTCAGTGTGCAGCTAAAACCAAGTTTGTGGGGTCGCCACCCTTGTCCCACGGCCGCCATCTTGAAAATAGCGGTTGAAATGGTTTTTACGATATATTTCTTAAACTATTTATCTGATAAAAAAAAATTGTTAACATTATTTGTTGCAAATTAAATTCTCTACAACTTTGGTCCAGCAACTTTTTGTCGTAGAACTATAAATAAAAAAGTTATAAGCGAAAATGTTCAGAAATTAGAGCTATTTATATTTCTCAACAAAACTTTTTTTAATCATTTTACGAAAGAATGATATCAGACCATTTTTGTAGATTATTTTTCGAGGAATAACTTTTATATACAACATTTTTTCATTAAGTAAATAGATAAGGTTTTACAGCGCTCCGAAGTAAGTACTATTTTTCAGTACCCTTAACTATACAGTATACATATATTATGTGTGTACTTATAATAATTTGTTATCACTAATAGTTTTTTTTTGTTATTATAATATTTTTAATAATTAATTTTGCAATATTATTAATTATTGAATCTTTTCCCCACCACCCAGGAGGTAGAGTCTGGAAGCGCGTTTTTTTAAGTCGAAAAGCAGGTCTGAAATGTTATGCAGTGTGCTTCCATTGTTCTGGAGTCTGGGAAAAGAGCCAATAGCCAATATACGTATAGTTAAAGAGTACTGAAAAATAGTACTCACTTCAGAGCGCTGTAAAACCTTAGCTATTAACGTAATGAAAAAATGTTGTAGGTAAAATTTGTTTCTCGAAAAACAATCTACAAAAATGGTCTGATATCATTTCTTCGTAAAATGATTAAAAAAAGTTTTATTGAAAAATATAAATAGCTCTAATTTCTGAACATTTTCGCTTATAACTTTTTTATTTGTAGTTCTACGACAAAAAGTTGCTGGACCAAAGTTGTAGAGAATTTAATTTGCAACAAATAATGTTAACAATTTTTTTTATCAGATAAATAGTTTAAGAGATATATCGTAAAAACCATTTCAACCGCTATTTTCAAGATGGCGGCCGTGGGACAAGGGTGGCGACCCCACAAACTTGGTTTTAGCTGCACACTGACCCCCCCTACACATGAAAAAAATAAAATTGCGTCCTCTAAAAAACGCAAGGTTAGGCCAAAAAAATGTAACATTTCAATGGACTATACCTGTATACCAGTCTGACACAAATAGCCAATAGTCTATGTATGTATTCCTATATTTTTATTTAATTTCCCATACCTCACTACTGAACTCTAGATACTTACTCATATAACACTATAAGCTACAATATAATTTTTCCGCTATAAAACGTTACAAGGAATACCACCCACCACATCCATACTACGAAGACGAAATATTCTAAGAAGGGAAATCTAAAAATAATAAAAGCTAGCTTATTCATGGTACGTGGAACATTCTATCAAATGTCAGAGCGAGGCCTTTGGATTGTTTTCCGTTGAACCATCGGCCCGTGAAATCATAGGGTATAAACATCTTTTGAAATTGCTTCGACATGTCGCTTATTCTATCTTTTATAAAATGTATCAAATCCGACAATGGCGATGCGGCTTTTTGACATTTTAACGGAAAATGTTTAGCTTTATTGGAAACAATTTTAGATCAGTTTAATATAAATCTACAGTATGATAACTTATATATAAAAATGAAACCCGTTTCGCGTTGTCATGGCATCACGCGTGAACGGGTGGACGGTAAATTATAAATCGATAATTCTTTTTTTATTATATTCCTTGAAGTACGAGGATGGTTCTTATATGTAGAGAAAACATAAACATGTACCACGGGCGAAGCCGGGGCGGACCGCTAGTAACTTATAAAAATATATTATTAGACTAATGTTATAGGTACGCATTACGCATATTATATTATCAGTATTTTAAAAATTCGTAGAAGTAGACATGTTACTCTTCACGCATAAACTTTTGAACCGATTTCGCTGAAATTTGGTATTCAAATACACTAGAGTCTGAATTAACATAATATACCTACCTACTCTAATTTCCTCGAATACTGAGAGAGCAAAGCCGGAGCCGGAGTAATATTAATATTATAAGATATATGTATTATGTAAAGAATATGTGTATAAAATTCTACGCCATAATTAAATTATTACTCTGGTTACTTTTACTCTCTTACGCAATAAATACGATATATATAGGAGTAAATAAGCATCATGGTGATCGCTATTTCGTTTTTCAAATTCTAATCAATATTTCATCTGAAGAAATATTTAACAGAACACAGACGACGTCGCGAGCAACCTCAAGTATTAACATAACGTTCTTTAAAAAGAAATAGAAGAAAAAATCGCAAGCGCCCGTTACAATATTTATCTAGTACGATATCGCGATTCCAACTTCAAAGGCAAAAATAATTTTCCTGCTCTTTGTCCCAACTAAAACTCGCTGTAACTTTGTTAAAAGTTTACGTGAAATATGTGTTCGAGTAAAATATGAATTTAAAACACGCAATTTTCATATACTTACAGGCTCATTATTGTCGAAAATGAAGAGGACGTCGCCGTCGCCCCTTGATTTTTGAGTTATTTTTAATTATGATCGCGATTATTCCGTTTCGAATTATTTTGATGGAACACGACTTTTGTGTAATTCTTTTGCTAATGTTTATTGTTATTAGGCCAACGTGTACCTACTTACGTTGTTCCAATTAAATAAAGTATAATTTTCCGGTATCCCCTCCGGCCCTCAGGTAGGAACATAGGAACTTGCTAGAATATATAAAAAAAATCAGACTGAAAAATATCGTTAAAATAAACTATAGCACAGTTTACGATAAAGTTTTATAAATTATATTATCCAAACAAATACCTACGAGTAATTTAATGTTATAGAGATTTACTACAGTTATAAATATTATACTACATCGAACAATAATTCTTAGGAAGGAAGTGTTGGAAGATGCGTGCATTGCCCATAATACTATAGTAGTTTACGATGTAGGTAGTAAATATAATAGCATTAAAATATTGTTTTAAAGAGAACAACTTTTATTCGAAATTAACCCCGGTTCCCTTTGCAATAGAAACGCTAAACAAATAGGTTATTCATCATTCGATCCACATTTAAAAGATAAGAAGTAGATTTTCCCATTATTAAGGTTCAAGATAATATAAGTATAATCTTAATGTCTCCAAAGGAATGTTAATAGTTAGCAAATAAATACGGGTTTTGTCACGCAACCGTCGCACGCTTCGTGTTTTTTAAGCTTTCGGAAAACCTGCAATAACACTTAAGTAAGTTTAAATTACTTTTGACGTATTAAATAATTCTATTACCATATCAAATATTTACTGAATTTATTCTACAGATACTAATAATACGTAATTTTAAAATGTAAAAAGAAATAACGAAGGAATGTCCAATCATAGTGGACGTTCTTTAGGATTTCTTTTTATAATTTATATTGCATCGAGAATAATAGAAAAATACTCGACAAATTGCGAAGCGTCTTATCTACTATACTTGTATTATAAGTATTCTTCTATACTCATTAAATAGTTTTGTCCTGGTTTTGCAAACGATGTTATTTTCTATACAATTAATTACTGTTTTTTATTTACGTCTAATTAAGTATTCATCATTCATATTTTAACTGACCGGTTGGCTTGATAGTGACCCTGCCTTCGAGGCCAGAGATTGGGGTTCGATTCCCACCCAGGGCAAATATTTGTGTGATGAACATTGATGTTTGCTCTGTGTCTGGGTGTTAATTATCTATATAATTATGTATTTAAAAATTATATACGTATGTTTATCAGCTATTTGGTATCCATAACACAAGCGAAAGCTAAGTATGGGATCAGATCGTGCCGTGTGTGAAAAATGACCTGAAATATTTATTTATTAATTCACATCTAAGGTTGGCAAGGAAATTGATTTACCAATGTCAATTTGGCTTCCTTCACAATAATTGAAATTTCCAAACATGAATTATAGAGCAGTCGAACATTATTAACGAAATACTCGGATGCAAAACGTAAAAGAATTTTCAATTGGGAAGTTCGGGGCGTCTCGTCACGTAGAAGTGATCCATCTGCGCCCCTATGCGTTGCATTGACGCGTTTTGAAAAATGTAAAAAGGTCATTCGGGACATCACGTAACGTTCATTTGTTACCGAATTCCTTAACGATGCCGTGTTATCGGATATTTGATGATTGTAGGCGGAAGGAAAAACAAGTGGTGCTTTTTTATTTGCATTGGTAAGATGGCAATTTACTTCTAACGATTTGTATTAAAAAAGGTCATAAATAAGATATGATTGATTAAATAAATGAATTTATATTATACAGGATTTTGATAAACTGCTATTTGTTTAAAACAACATTTTTTTTAATAAACTTTATACTACTAACTTATTTTATCAACATTTAATAGTAGAAACAGAATTTCACAGACATAATTCCTTGAAAAGCCACACACCACCATTAAAAAAGTCAAAAGATCAATACAAAAACATCTCTCAAAAGCCCAAAGTCACCAATACCTAAAAATCCAAAAGTCACCAACAGTTTTAAAATATCAAGGTCACTAACACTTTTAAAAGCCCAACCATCATCAGTTTCAAAAGCCCAAACTCACCACTTCTTTCTTCCACAGGACAACAAAATGCACCACCGGGTCACCACACAGGGAGCGACGGCGGCGGGAGGAGGACCCACAACCTGCTGGGTTCAGTGCCGCACTACATCGTACCCCCCCTCCCCCGCCCCCCGCGCTGCTCAGGCGGTTGGGGGTTAAGGAACCCACTGGGTTGGGCAAGGTGAGATAGAAGATTGGTAACAAAGAGATTTTTATAGTTTCATAAAAAACGGTAAAACGAACAAGCAGAGCTTTTAATAGCGCTACTACAATGAATCAAAAGTTCTTAATTAAACATTATATTTTATTTATTAATTAATCCTTTATAAATGATTTTGAATTGTATTAACATAAGTATTCGATACGATCAATTCGATAGAGTCATCATAAATCATATCAAGTACCTATATAATATCTTAAAAATAATATACTTACCTGTAACTTTCACGTCTAAGCCGATTTTGATTATATTTTATAAAGATAGACTCCGAATGGACATTAACTTCTTTTATTCGTGAAAAATGAAAAAAAAAACACGAAGGAAGTGAAATAGTATGTTTGCGGAAAGGCTGTTAATGTGAAGTGCACGCAAGCGAAGCCGCGGGCGGAAAGCTAACATACATACATACATATATTATAATTGTAGTGCGTCTTTATAAAATATAATCTTGACAATGTGACCTTTAAAGAATGGGGTAAATGAAATATTTTGGGGTAAAACTGTGGTTTAGTTCAACCGACTTAAAAAAAGAAGGAGGTTCTAAATTCGATTGATGTTTTTGTTAAAAATAGTTGTAGTTTCCATCAATTCAATTAGACTTTTTTTTGAAGCACTTTCGAATCGTCATTACATATTTTTAGCAATTACCACCGATCGCTATATGCATTCAATAAAAAGCTTAAATTTAAGTTCAAAGCTAAAAAACCTACACTAAATTCATTTATACTTAAACTTCATAAGTACGAATTCACAAGTTGTTAAGTCAAAGAGTCGTCAAGTAGCTCAAAACAAACTTACGTACGTGACGAGACGATGTCTAGTCGATGATTAAAGAACTCCATAGAGAAACGACTCCAAACTTAGTCTTCGAAAAATCAGTTCCACAGATTATAATTGACCGACAGACAAAAAAATGGGAACATAAAAATAGTTGGTATCGATCGATGAAAACTTTAGGCGCCTGGGTAATTTGGAAAAATAGTACTTCCCGGTAAATTGGAAAATAGTGTATTTTTTTTACCTGTTTCTATATATCTATTAAATATGATTAAGTATACACCTTATATTTATGACCATTACCACTATCAGAATTAAAATAATATTTATCAGCAAAATTTTATATTATTTACTAGCTGTACTTACACTTTACTGTGGCACATTTGGTTGCATAGAAAAAATAAAAAAAGGTTTTTCCATCGAAATTTGAACTCAATATTGCTTGACCTACTACCTACTTTACACAAAAGCAAAAAGAATCCCATGAATCTACAGGATTTCAAAGCCAACCCACTTTTACACAAAAATCTACACACAAAACTCAATACCACAGCGCAAACAAACAGACAATAAGTCAAGACGTACAGTTAACCAGGTCTCACTAATTGGTCCCTTAATGAGACAACTGATGATCTTCCCTAATGAGCACTTCTGCAAGATAATAATCTTTTATTAGCTACAGCGGAGAGAGATAAATCTTCCTTTGCATATCAATGAGGTTTGGTTTGTTTCAGTGCCGTTAGATGGCGCTGTGCCGCTTGACTTGCGTTTTATGTTTACCGCTAAAGCGTATATGCACAGATATTATAATATAATACCATAGCATAAGAAGCATAGATAACTCAATAGTTACTAGTATAAAGTGATACAGATAATATTATGTAATTAGTATTGAGCCGGAAAATGGTTTTAAAAGGTAACTATCACTTTATAAGTGTATCAAACCTTCAGTGAGGCATACAATTTTTTGTTTATAATTTTACATGTAATATTTATACTTATGGGTTAAAATATCTAAGAAATTCTAGTAATTACGCTTTAAAGCTCACATACAATAACATAACAAATGTATCTTTAATAATATTATTTTTAGAATTACATAGTAAAATAAAATAATTCTTTCTTGATCGCAAAATTAAACATCCCTTTAGTTAACAACGTAAAAACATACTTAATTTGTGACCCACTCCCATATTTCCCATCTTATCTCAACAAGGATTAATAAAGTTCAAACTTACCGTGTTCGTTAGCGCAAAAACCTGATTTCATGCTCCGATGCGTCCCGATGATATTAGAGTTTAGCGTGCAACAAGTCAAAATTGCACCTTCATGACGACGCGTGATTTGCTTTTTTTTAATGCTGCCAATGACATGGCCTTTTTCTAGTTTTAAATTTGGAATTTAATTCTTTTTTTTAATAGGATGTTTAGAGAAAGTTTTGGTTAAGGTGGTTCGATCTCTTTTGAAGATACTTTTGAATGTGTAAAGAAATAACATAAAATATTTTTTATGTTTGCTACCTACTTTAGCGAGTGAAAATGTCTGGTTTCGTTATTTCGATCAAGTTAATAAGTTAATTAACTTTAAGAAGTAAATAAATATAGAAAATAAAACACTTTTTATTGTTGGTGTGTTCTTAATATTATAAAGAAATGGTCTACTGCTCCCTCTAAAATAGAATTTTTAACAAGTTTAAAATTGTTTATTTAAAATGTTAGTGTATAATTCCGATCACGAAAGACATTAGAAGTTCGATCGGACGATAATGCGATTAGTGACCAAGTTCATAGTAAATTCAAATATCTCCGCTCTCGTGGTCTGAATATCGGAAATATTAATAGAGCTCCAACTAGAATAATAATGTAATCTCATTGCTGCGTCAATCCTCTTTGTTTGGACATTAATGGTACACCTTTTGAATTTGCGATGAGTTTGGTTAAAATATCAAAAACAATTTTTAAATCATCATCATATTGTTTATAACGTTAGTGTATTATGCATGTGTGTAATTCTGCATTTCACATTGTTTCACTGATTCATTTTCTGGGCTCATGTGATCAGTTGTCTGCTGCCAGACCATGTAATTTTGTTTTATTACTCACCGAGAATCGAATCCAGAACACGTATTCTTCAAAGAAATAATTGATAAATTAAATACAATATACAATGAGACGAATTTATTCTTTTTCTTTTTGATTTTTAGCTCTACCATGAATTCATGGCATTTTCTCCTTATCTTATATCAAACAAAAATACACAATTAACATCAATTAATATCATATTAAATAACTAACCTATCTCACATACTACCTATAGATTAATCACACATCTATTTAAGACTAAACGCTAACCTCAACCACAAGCCAACATCATAAGACAGGCTAACGAACGCAAACCCCAGACCAGCAGGTTAATGTTACATACTGCACAATTTATGTGCAAGCCTGGGAATTTACAGTCCCTGGTGTTTCAGCAAAGGGATTCTCGTCAGCGAGTATTATAGAACATGGCTAAGAAGTGATTTAGGTGGTTACGATTCATTCTTAATTCATATTTTTAAGTTATTTAAATATCCATAGTATTCTATATAAATAAAACTTTATTAAAAAATCAATTGTATGTTTTATTATTTTAAGTAATAACGTAATGATAATATGTACATTCTTCTAAAAAAAGCTCGTACTTCTTCTACTTATGATACAATCCGTAAATTTTGTAGCAAGTTCAAGCTTCCAAAACCCACTCCTTACAAACGCGCGGCACGCTCCTTGCCTGGAAATATTTTAAGACTGCGGAAGGAATTAAGATTATTTAAGTAAATACGCGTTAAATTCATTTAATTTTTTTTTTTTATAATTAGATGTAGACTTGTTTAATAAAAATGTTCAATAGTTTGTCATATAAATGAAAAAAATGTAAGAATTGTTAGCCATAACAACTAGTCGCTAACAACCACTCCAGAGATTCCTACTTAAAAAAATAAACGTAAAATTTCATTTTCCCAACATTTTCACTCTTTATGAATGCTTCCACTATCAAAGCGGTTATAAAAATATTGCAAAATGGAAATTCCAAAAAGAACGTCAGCTTTAAAAAAATACGCGGCTATTTGCAATTCTATCAGACTCGACTATTATGATATTGACAGGCTTTTGTGGGGAAAACGTAAGCCGTAAAAAATTAACAGACAAGGTAGGTATGTATGCGAATTTACAATTCTTGATAACGGCCGGCCGTTGTGACAAAAACACTAGCATATAAGCGTTCCACAAATCCTGCAGCTTTCGGTCTCTAGTGTAATATAGAATGTAACGTTTATTTTGTGCTTTGTAATTTTCATCCTTTTAATATTTCGTAGAGCAAACGTATGTTATAATAGAATATACTACAGAATAAGAGACTACAAATGGCTCACGTGTACATTCAGGGAAAGAATTTATAAATATGTCACTTCAGCACTCACGTATTTCATTTTATAAGAAAGTTCGTACTTTCAGACCCAGCGTTTGATACAATATTTTAAGTATCCAGTTAGTAAATATGTTAATACGTATACGAAAAATGTTTGTTTAATTATTGAGTAAGAAACTTTCGACTTTCCTGTACAATGTTATGAAGATAAAGTATAAGTATCTACTTCAATAATAATTTACACCTTTTTAGAAGAGGGGCCGCGGGAACTTACAGTATACAATCATAACACTAATATAGTTACAGGTATTGACCCATATAAGGGCCGGGACAAATATCAGAGGAGATTGTTTTGACGCGTTATGAGATTTACGTCCCTTATCCTAGCTTTTATTGGATATTTTTGTTTACGTTCGATTTACGGGATGTGTTTCATTCGGTACGCGTGATTGAACTAGTTTTCTTGGAATTATAGGCTTTTTGTATGATTTTTTGTTTTATGATTAACGAGATATTGCAAAATCACGATGTGATACGAAAATTTAACACATATTACGTCGCATTTTCAAAAATTTAATGAAATAAATATAATTTTTATGCACGCCTAATAATGAATACACGGCATAGATTACCAATATTTATGGAACATAATACGCACAATCTACTATTGAAACGGTTTTACAATTTTATATAAATGTGAATGATATAAAATTCCTAAATATATGCTAAAACTTTTACACGGAAAAATTTAAACGAGCGACCGTATGTAAATATCATTTTAAAAGTATTTTGACGATGCATTCCGTTAAGTGCAACTGAAAACTCTTTTTGTCGACTCTTTCTTTAGTATTCAGCTTTGTCGTCTTTTTCGCCATGAATTTAAACCATGCAATTAAAATAATAAACAAGGAGCTACATTTTGCTTATAACAGCTAGATATTTAAATTAAAACGCCTGGGTAGAAACCTATTTATATTATGTGAGTTAAATTGAAAACATTTAATGCTATAGCATAACCTCGCAATCCAAAAAGGTACTAGGATAATATGAAAATGGAAGACCAGATCATAAATCTTTTGAAGAAGAACATTTCAAGGCTGTTTAAATATTTCTAAATATCGTTAACAATGACATTTATTACGTATTTAAAACAATATTGAATGCTAATTTAGAATAATTGATAGTGATAAAGCGCTAGTTTTCTTAGAGGCATCATGAAGACAAAGTACCAGGGGAACATAAGTAAGCGTAGGTACATTGAATGCGGGTTTCCCAGTTGCTGTCAATTTGTAGCGTCCAATGAGATCGGTGGACAGCGCCCACGGGATTAAACTTCTTATTGATTCGACCCTTTTTTATCTGTCTCCGGCCAAGCCATGAGTGGAGCGCGGGAAAATTGTTGTCAATTCAGAGAACTTCTTTATGTGATGCTCACGTTGTTTAATATTGTTAGGGATTTCTTGCTTGTTTAGCTTGAAATTTTTTATAAATTGAAATCCAGAATATTAATAAAAAAATAAGCTACGCCATCAGATTCTCATGTTATAGCCTTTGTTCCTATCGGACATTTAAATTTTTTTGTTTTTCTTTGAATTAGGTACTAGGGGATCATTTAATAATTATTATTTTATTACATAATCTATATATATTATATAAAAATGAAACCCGTTTCGCGTTGTCACGGCATCACGTGTGGACGGCTGAACCGATTTCGATAATTCTTTTTTTATTATATTCCTTGAAGTACGAGGATAGTTCTTATGTAGAGAAAACGTAAATATGTACCACGGGCGAAGCCGGGGCGGACCGCTAGTTAATAATATAGGTATACTAAGTTTCCAATTTTTAACCAAATCACTAGTGTCAATCTAAATTGGCCGTCGTGTCTATAATTCTATCGAAAAAACGTATAACTTGAACAAAAAAGTTTTTATATTTCAAACTTTAACATGATTCATTTATATATTTGTACAAATTAGTCCACCCTGTGCAACGAAGCATCTCGCTGCCTCGCTTCACATAAGCTACCTACTTTCCACAAGCACACATGATTTATATGGCCATTATTGATACCAGGATCTCCTTTGATGTCCACGCGATCGAGGACATATCAATTTGCCTTGTTTTTCTTATCTGTGCCTGTTTTGACCCGGCTTATGAGTGGACATGTGCTTAGCTGGCTGGAGGGTGTTTTTAGAACAGCCTGTGTGTAAAGTATGATATTTTAAACGTGTTTTAGTGACAGTGGGTTGGTGTTGGTTGACAATCGTCAAATACCGTACCTAATGGGTGACAGTGCTATTTGGTAACTAAATGAATATTAGATTTTTTTGAAATAGAATGAGAGAAAATCTGAAAAATATTTAAAAAGTTATTTATTACCTTTTAGGTATTATTAATAATGATAGCGTTAGGTACCTTGAAATTTTTCACATTTTCCGAGAGTGAGTCTACTTTGAGATGCTTACCATAAAATGGTAGTAATAATCTTTAATTTGCAAATTAGACGTAAACGGCAGATACGGCATATACCTAATGACATAAATAATAAAATTATAATACTAATATTTTCATCTTTATCATTTCCTTCAAGCACTCCCACACAATAAAGTGCCATTATAAAAAGAAAACATAAAATTTTCGGGCCCAGAATACCGGTCAGATCTAATATATGAAAATATTCCATGGGACGGCCTATAACATTCCGCACACGTTATTGCCGGGGGGAATATCACCGGATAAAGGAATGATAATATACGAATACCTTATTAATACAAGCCCGGAACGCCCTTATAAAATTAGGATCCAATTATTTTAGGGATAACGCGCGATATGGGCAAGAACATGTCTATAATATCGAGGGAGTTAGAAAACTTGTTTATCGTTTTGGGTGCGTTTTAATTCAAATAGAAATCCATTTATTTGGTAAGTTCTTAATGACTTGAATAATTTGTATAATAGACTAAAACATTACATTAAAATTAGCAATAAAACTAAAAAGCATTCCATGTTATGTTATCTAGATCATTTCTGAATTTCATGACTTTTTACATTATTTTGACTGAAGTGTCTGAAAACTACTCTTGTTCATAGTCTATAAGTGTGTGTACACTTTTTACTACAGTCTTCAAGTAACATAATATTATCTCCATAAAAGATTAGTAATACAAAAGGAAATAATTGATCTTCCTTGTGTCCTCTTTGACATGGCTTCTGTCAACAAAACACGCTGACCTGCACGCACCTATGGTACTTAGAAGCACATTAGAATCGACCTACACTTGTCTCTTTAGAATAGGAAATATCGCTTACATGTAGGTTAAAATTATATAGCGAACAGATTTTTTTATTTGCAATTAAAAACATTCTTTCTTTCTTTCTTTCTTCTTTCAATTGAGTCTTCTTTTACTATGAGAAAGCTACATTTTCTTTGAGTGACATACGACTATATTTTTATTTGTTATGTTTTAAATCGGGTTTATCTGGGCGTAACGGACAGACAGATTAGTTTATGAAGATGTAAGTAAATAAGAAAAAGAGTATAAATAAATAATCTGTCAGTAAGCAACATCAGCCATTTGTAATCGCATTACGAATAGAAAAGCGAAGCTCCGTCGACGATAATCCATGCTAAACCTCATTCCATCGTCATAGGTTTAGTCGTTGCCTATGTACGACCACATAATCCTGTGTTATTAAGTTTTTACTTAGACGTTTGTCAGGGATATGAAAATTTCGAATGTCTAGACACTCAATATGTATTTGCCAATGACTCTTTCATCAATTTTCAACCGAGTTCAAAAAAGGAGGTTCTGAATTCGACTGTTTTATTAGGTTTCCTCAGAACTTTCAACTGTTTGAACTGACTTTGATGATAATTTTTTAATTTGAAAGCTAGTGTTATGTTGGTCCCATTTAAATTGAATCCAGGTCTACCCATTTGATGGTTTGTTAAAAAAAACAATATTTTGTAAGAAGCTATCGTAAAATATTCTTCCCATGTTACGAACAGGTTAATACTGATGATAAATGAGATATTTTCCGCAAATTTCATTGCGGATAATCATGTGAAAGCCTACCTTCAGCTATAATATTGTCATCTTTACACGCAACCCTTATCTAATATTTGTTATGAAATATTTTGTAATATTCGTAAAAAACCCTGTCTCTATATACTACGTAAAAATTATATGGCTAATATTGTAAGTTTTGAAGTGAAACTTCTACGACGCGTCATGGTATTACCGTCACGTCATGGAGTAAGGTGATGATTTTGGTATCTTTGAATCTTTCCAAACAAGTTTCACTTTTGACACGTGTGCTCGGCACACACGCTCATTTTTATTTAATTTCTAATAAACAAAAATGTTTATTAGATAGGTACTTAATGTAAATCTAAAAGTGAGGATGATAGCATTCATTCCATTGAATACATGGTTTAGTTTTAACTTCTTTTTGTCTTTTTATTTGTTTTTCAGTAATTACGTGTAAGTTTATATAAGGTAAATGTTGTTTCTTTCTTTCTTCAAAAAACTTCAATTTCCATATTAAACTGATACAGATTATCAAAATCATGTGGCTTACAACGTGTATATTTCTTTTTTGTCCACGATTATACGAGTCCGGCACGATAACTGTAGGTATTTAAGCCAGTTCACTCGCTGGGTGTTTTTATCAAATTATCTCGCCTGGCTAGCTGCCAGCGCCACATAGCACACTTAATTCTTTCCTATTACGCCTTGTAAATGACTGTTTACTGCTTAAAAGTTTAAGCCTAAGCCTTTCTGAACAACTTTATTAATTTATATTTTGTTCGGGATTCTAGGTTCGCTGTTAATTGACTTATCTTGAACTGCGGTGTAGTGGAAGTTATGTGTCGTAGAAATTATTTTAAAACAGGGAATTGTGTTATTTTATACTATTTACTAATGCTCTTAAGCTGTATATGCTCTGTTTAAACAGTTTCAAATCAATTGATTTAATATTAAATGCATAAATGGGATACA
Source organism: Colias nastes (assembly GCA_907164665.1). Taxonomy (NCBI): domain Eukaryota; kingdom Metazoa; phylum Arthropoda; class Insecta; order Lepidoptera; family Pieridae; genus Colias; species Colias nastes. Next base: position 13,264 of record CAJQZM010032195.1, on the reverse strand, counting down.
ATAATAGATTGGTAAATAAACAGAAATTAAAGTCCACAAATCTAGTAAAACGTGAATTTCTTAGTCTGGGGTCATTCATTCATAGACTTTATCTTAGGGCAAGTTGAATAGGCTTCTGTGTGTCATACAGAAAATTCTTATTTCTGAGAATTAAACTAAATAGCTGAGACTGAAGTTTCATTGGTTTATATACCGAAACGACAACGAACATAAAACTTAACCCAATTGACACAATATACAGTTTAATACTTACACAAGCTAACACTATGTTAACATTACACAGGCAATGTAACACAAGGCTCAGTACATAACCCTTTACACTTCTTCACGACCCCTGCTAATATTTCTCAAGCTGACGACATATTTTATGATACTTTTTTCATTATTCCTTTTACTGAAAATGGTTCGTGCACATTCTATGTGACGAAGTTTACATATATTAACATGATATTTATTATATTATATGTGCTCCAGTTTTTTGTAAATTTGAAATTTTATAAATATACGCATTATTTTGTAGTACAGAACATAGACTGATAAGTTTAATAATAGAAATTCTCCTTTTAATAAATGGGAACGTTATGAACCTACTTCTTGTACATGTTTAACAGATAATTTCATAGAAGGAATTGCTTTATGTTATATTATTATAATATACTAGCTGTCCGCCCGCGGCTTCGCCCGCGTTTTCAACGAAAAACCCGCATAGTTCCCGTTCCCGTGGGATTTCCGGGATAAAACCTATCCAATGTGTTAATCCAAGATACCCTCTATATGTGTGCTAAATTTCATTGTAATTGGTTCTGTAGTATTTGCGTGAAAGAGTAACAAACACACACACACACACACACATCCTCACAAACTTTCGCATTTATGATATTAGTACGAAGTAGGATCTAAGAATAAATCCCATGTTTGAATGAAACTTCCCACTTCTACATATGAAATTAACTTTATTTTCATCAGTTAAAGGAATTGTATCCACGAATCTCCATATTTATGCGAATTCACCACAAATTTTCGTACAAAACCATTTAACAGAACGGGGAACGGTCATTGAAAAACAATAAGTATTAATTTAATAAAGGCCCGTAGAAAAGCAGTGGCTCATCAATTATCTTGTTTTCACGCGAGTTCATTTCTCTTCGCGTTTCGTGTGGCCACGAAAGAAGCTAATTTAATAAAAACATATTTTTTTTTGTAATATTAAATTTAAATTCTGTATTATCTGTACTGTCATGTACGAGTATAATATAATATATTAAGGGTAAAATTTTTATTCTTCTGCTCTATGGTCTCTACAAATGTAAAGTATTATATTTTATCTTAAAATAAAGTTCATAATATTATAGGAATGTACTTGTGTCTGTTAATAATGTCCCACAATCTATGAAAATTCTCTGAAATTCCAGTGCATTTTATTTCCCACGTAAGCCTTCCAAAAACCAGGTAGGTATCTACTTGTGTTACCCGAGTATTATACATAATATTAATAACCTGTTTATATTAACAATATTACATTTATCTCATACGTTTTTCTACTGACCCCAACTCAATAGAGTTCTCTCTCGTATTCCGAGCCACTTTTTAACTATTACAATTATCCTTTGATTGACTTTTTCAACTGAATTGCAAACCACTCAATCTCACGTTTAATCTAGCTGAATTACCTCAATTATGTAGTAAGAGGATTCTTTTACAAGAGTCTTTTTAAAGGTTATGTTAAAACATACAATATTAAAATATTTGAGCTGAAGACAATTTCTGACTACAAAGTGTAGTAAGTACCATATTATATTATGTACTACAATAATGATGATGTTATTAATAGGCATATAAAATGACGTAGGTACCTATCTACCTTTATTATATTCTGTACATAAATCAGTGTTACCTACACTACAACCACACATTTTCAAATTACATGCAAAAACTCTTTGTTTTCCCCATATTCTGTACAATAAGTATCCCAAGCTATTATCATATAATAACAAAAGCCATCTATAGATTTTGGGACACAAAAACTTTGTAAAATTAGCCTTCACAAATATCCAGTCGGTGACAGTTTAACGAGCAAACTTATAGGGTAAAAGTGGGATAGATGCCGCACCGGGATAGATGCCTCATTTTCAAAAAACCTCACTTCCCAGAGTCGTGACAACGAATTAATGATTTAAATAGGAGCTCCTATCACCCCGCACCTCGGGTACGCATGAGCTGTTGTTTGGTGAAGACGTGTTTCGCTAGTGCGTGTTATAATATCCGCGGCGAACTTCACGAACACGTTAAAATTTAAAAAGGTTGATATTTGCCTTTGCATAACTTTATAAGTATTAATAAATTTCACTATATTTCTTATTATGTCTATACACTGGTTCATTAAGTACAAATCTAAGTGAAAATAGTGGCTCTTTTGTTTTCATTTAATAAAAAAAAATACTGGGGCAGCTATCCTTATCAAAAAGTATAGTTGCCCCTTTTTTTTCGAGGGATAGATGCCCTTAGGGGCCTCTAAGGGCATCTATCCCTCAATACGTATGTACATGTTATTATCGATAATCACAGGTACTGTTTATATTTTTACCTGATTGCGTCAGAGGTTTTCTCTATGTTAACCGATTTTACTCGTTTAATTTGCTTTTTTTGTTATGTATACTTACTTATTAATGATCTGCCCTTATACTGATTGTAGGAGAACCACGCCACGAAAATACAAAAGAAAAGAAGGAGTGCGAGCGCAAGTATATTCTTGGACAACAGAACAACTATGTTAACATGACATTTGCTGGTTTATCATATAAATTTTATTAGATTTCGCGTTTATAGAGTATGTAAGGCATCTATCCCACTCTGCAGGCATCTATCCTCCTTAGTATTTTCATGGTGGGGCAACTATCCAACTAGGTAGGCATCTATCCTCAAAAAAGGTGTTCTACAAAAATATTTATTACACATTATCTATAAATGATAGGATAAAAAATATATATAGTAATTCAAAACAGATAATTAACCTAGCTATATTCATACAAAGTGTTCGTATAAGATTCATGTTTTTAAAATTATGAGGCTATTTCAAAAAGTGGGGCATCTATCCCACTTTTACCCTATGTAGTGTAAAAATGTGAATTTACAATGGAGAGAATATATTGCCTCGATTAATTAAGCGATAGCTTGCAACAATGTTGAAAAACTAATTAATGTGCATGTGTTCTGTTCGAATTATTTATTAATTTGGATATTATTTCGCGAATTATTAAACATCAATGTTAATTTATAATTGTTTATTTGTTAGTAAAAGTAGTAACAGGCGAACAAAAAACCTATTTTCTCTTCTAGCTTTTTCTGGTTACATTAAAACCAATAAAAATAACTACGTTAAAAACAACCTCCTTCAAAAACGGAAAAGTAAAAAAATAAAAAAGATTTGATATTATTAATTACTACATATTATTTAGATGTGCTATTTACTAAAAAGGTTTGATGTCGGTGCACGGGCTTAATACTAAGTGCTTGGCACCGACTTCAGTCGAACTGAAACTAACCTCCTCCTTTTTTTTCAAGTCGGTTTCTTTTTCAAAACCTTTATTAATAAACGTACCAAATACACAAAATTCCCGCAGTTGTGTATAAAACATATTTTTATTTACTTTTTTCGTATTTATAAATAATTATAAAACCATCAACAACGCGCGGCGGCCCCATAGACCCCTACTAATTATTAATTTGACGGTTGCGGTAGTAATAAGCTTATCAAACGTAGATTTGGGGCTCTATAGACTCATTTGATTTAACGGCCCCAAATATGAATGTCATTTTCGGCCTAATAAGGGTCGTTTGTGTCATTCGATATCGGATACGTTGCGACTCTAATTGGCAGTGGTTAATTACGCATTGAGAATATATTTAATATTATTGCTGTTAATACTAATTGCTAATGACCCATAAAATATCATATAACAAGCAAATTTTAAACTAATTCAACATGACTTTAAAGTTAGATTGGATTGAAATTGATATAACTTTTAATTAACATAGTATAATGTGTGAAAAGCTGCGTTAAATAACTGCTAACTACAACACACAGTGAAAGCGCGACACTTTTCAATAAGTTACTCACTCGCGATAGCTTTCCGTGCACTCAAATTAAAACAAACACAGCCAGCGCACATTTATTTATATGAAAAATGTCATTATTCACAATTCCACCTTCCATTTTCTCAACCTACTTAGAGGCAAACATTTTTCCTTCTCAACTGTCAGAATAAAAGGACAATTTAATCTCGAATAGTTTTTCTGAAGTATAAAAGTATAAGTTTTTTTTCCATTTGAAGCGTCGCGGAGCGTGCTCGCTCGCACTTAACTTTATCAGCTTGAAGTACGACAGTTCTGCGTTCAAAAATATTGTATATCACGAGGTAATATATTTTATAATAATGCTTATTACAAGAATTGTGTTCACCCGATACTATTTATTGGGTTAATTGAAATAACGCGCTGCAGTCACGACATGAACCCTCCTCGATCCACGCCCGGTGCAATAGTATAAGTACTTGTATCCGTAATGGCCTATGGGCTATTCGAAGCGATAAAACTGTGCTCATTAACAGGTTAACTGACCATAAGCTATCAAATTTGTAAGCTAATTGGTACTGCTTACTATTAATGAAATTAATTTTTGGTGCTTTGCCCTATAGAGCGAAAAGTAGTTTTATTTATCTATATTGAATATATTCATATTATAACTGATCGTAGATTTGTAAAAATAATGGTATTATAAAAACTATACTAGAATAAAATATAAGTTATACATTTTTCGGTAAATAACGTAATATCCGAGTAATATAAGTCAATATTCAATCTCGAAAAACAAACTATCAAAAAAAAACTCAGTCATTCTCTTATCATTGTTTTTGATTTTGTACTTATATCTATTGAATAAAGACTAAAATAAACCACGCACTATTTTATTTATCGCGAATTTTCTATATTTTATATCCTATCGTTCACACCGTCTTTTCTATTCCTATTGACAATAATAAGCAGGCTTTAAATGCTCAGGAAAACGTAACTCTTTTCTCTTTGTAGCAACAAACATATTCTTTCTCTTTACTCTTTGTAGCAACCGCTTAATGCCAGTTAGTCATTCTACCTTCAACGTTGCATACAATACATAAAAACCATAGTATAAAGAGAGTAAAAACGAAGCATTGATGCACCACTGCCCTATTTCCGCTGACATCTTTACAAAAACGACATCTGAGCAAAAACAGAGGCATTAATCACGGTTCAAAGGCTGTATTGTTTATTGTATTGTTGTTAATAGACAACAATATGACTTATTTGACCTCCTTTCGCTAGCTTGCAATCGAAGTTTTTCACCGGCGAACGGATTGCGTTTTTTTATCAATACAGTTTGCAAGTTTTTCAAAAGTGTTGTATTGTGTCAAGGAAAATATATAACAGTCCTTGGAGAAACTTGTTTCTTTTTACGTTGACAAAAAATTATCAGAGTAGGCCGTATTTCTTAGCAGTATATTTTTTAATGATGATGATGATTATATTGCATTGACGACCGGGATGCAACAGTAGGTACATTGAACAATTGATTTTTTTTTTTAATATTATTTTTTTTTAATTACGCCCAACCCAAAAAGCAGAATAATTATCTAATTAAATTAAATGTCTTATTTTACCGTTTTGTCGTATATGGTTAGTAAGGTGTCAGGTAAAAGAATTAAAATATTAGAATTAAATGAAACACGGAACGGTATCTATACATTAAATTTTAGTACAAAAACACTTTACAAAGCAGCTATATTCACTTAATTACATCGTAAACAAATCTGTCGATAGCAAAAAGGGATTCTTTACAAGGCTATAGAGTATAGACTAAGTATCGATTGGCCGACAATTGCCTCCTAGCTTATTGGCAGGCCACTGACGGCCACTTTGAGCGGATCCTCTTATGTGTACTATATTTTAGTTATTATACTGGCTGTTGTTGATTTTAATCTGCTTGGAAAGGAAACTTGGTGAATATTCAGATTATACATTATTAAGTTTTTGAAGCCTTTTTGATAGAATATATAGTAACCAAGTAAATACAAGAAACTTGTAAAAGTTTACCTGAAAAAACAATTGGTGGGTACTTAATTGAACTTTTTGCCGACTCGTATGTACTTGAATTTGATATTTTTGGTTTTATGGCATTCAAATGTCTTTATATATATAAATTTACAAAGAATAGAAAAAAATCGATCACGAGGCGGGACTCGAAACCGCATCCTTGTGTTGTATGTTCTTGTAAAAGAGTATGTGTAAGGTACCCTTCACAAGCAAATACCACACGTTCATTTAATAAACACCTAACCTCTGAAACTGTCAATCAACCACACGCGTAAAAATGTTTAAAATGCGACCCAAACAGGTCAAACAATTCAACAGAGCACCAAATTGTATTCGCGCACATTATTACTAGCTAGAAGTGTGAACTCTGCCCACAAAGTTCACCGTCCCGACAGAATACGCAAGTATATTAAAGTGTAGCACAATAAATTTAAATAAAGCATAGTTATGGAGTTTTCATGTCCGCCACTGTATTTATGTTGCTAATAGCTTGCGTTGTTTGTTTAATGTAAATGCGTTCTACTTACGTTCTTATTACGTTTTTAAAAACTAATTAGCGCTGAGATTGTTTTCTTATTATTAAGAATCTTGTCCTACTTGTAATGTGCTTTCTTACATAATTACGCTTACGCAGTATAATATCTTGCAAAAGGGCTGGCATTACACATGTTTCTAGTTATATAATAGTATGTATATTGAAAAGTATTTCCTTGTGTTTTATAGTGAGTTTTAACGCAAAATCATCTAAACATAAAGAAGAAAGAGCTAATATTATGTCTACAGGCAAAATTATAACAGATTTTAATTCATGTTTATTAATCTCCTAAAAATGTAGTTGTTATTTTTGTTTACGACCTATGTAACCCATCATCAACAGTATCCTATGTTCAATACGGTCTAACTAAATATGAGCATCACAAATGAACTCACTCATAGCAATCAACCAAAGATAACTCCACACTGGCTCATTTATTTCGCGTCTTCGCTAACGACATTAACTTCTAGAATATTAAACACGTCCCAGCCAGAGAACTCATGTTGTTCGGCCACAATTGGTACAATTTCTTTGCTGCACGCCCCATTGGTCACTCAGTAATGATAGCGTGTAACATTTGTTCTGTCCCTCTGTGTATCACGTTGCATGCGTTAGTATACTTAGTCACGTAATTCATTTAGCCGATTAAACGTGGATATTTATGTAATTGATCCTTTAAAGTTAATGATAGTACTAAAGTGCTGAAAGTTGGAAAGTTAGCAATTAAAATGTTTGTGTTGTGTTTGAAATATAACTGTATGTCAGTGCATGTATTATCTTTATTGAGTTGGCGTATAGTGCATTATGGACTTCCATTTAGATTTCTCCATAATGCAGAAAGAAGTGTTTACTTAATGCTATGAATTTAAGGTCGAAGCTTCGTGTAAATATTAAGATTGTGTAAGTAATTATTGACTTTGCAACTTATTTATATCACTTTTAGTGTAGAACTATGATCTCATAGTTCTATACTATAGTCTAGGAGAAAATATTTATAAAAAATATTTTTTCCCAATTTATTTTAATCTTGCTTCTCCTCTCAACTGTACATGCGTACAACTTATCCGCTCGTAACATCAGCGATGGCAGCAAATTGCGACGACATACGACAAAACTTATTAACGATACAAGTTTTTAGTCGCGCCGTAAATCGCGCTTGTGTTCACCGCTTTATATTATGGCGTTTTGTTTATAGTTGAGTGCCGTTGATTAAATTATTTTATGTCCTCTTTTATGATCTCAACTTGTCTTAAGATTTTATAAGGACCAATCTAGTGAATCGTCAAAGTTTATATGTATATACGAAACTTTTTTCAGTGTTTCCGTATATAATATCAACCATATTATCCTCTGCTAAATTTGCTGCTTAGTCATCCAAAACCGCAGAAAAGAATAAGATTAAATTACTATATTACATAACATAGAATACGCCACACTACTAGATACGCCACACTGATAATACGACAATACAAAATCCTTCCAAAAAAATATCGAAATATAGCTCCATGGCCACTCAAAACTTATTACATTACTCATTACCGAATTAGAACCGAGTTGCGAGTTACAAACGACCACCTCAGGATCCTTGGCACCATGAAATTTTCTCGAAACTTCTTGCAAGTTTTCAGACGTTTTTCAACTGGCCCCAAACTTCCCTACTCGACACCCAGAGCACGTATTTTTGTCAACTTTCCACGCACCGCCTGTTCTTTCCAAATTATAAGGAGTTGTAGGTAAGACGGTTATTTTGTTAGTTCGTTATAAATTAATTTGACCTACTATATGCAATGTTAACAGAGAAAAAGATTTTCTAGAAATAAAAAACTATAAAACAACTCTAATTACATGAATTTTGATGATGGAATAGGTAAATCTAGTTTCCAAAAAAATATATTCGATCATACATTTTATTTTGGTTCCACTAATTACAAGCTCATGCTCAAGCTGTATCAACATATTTTTTTTTATTTTCTCTCAATCCAAAAACAATCAATTCAGTAACGTTATGTCAATCAAACAAATAAAAATTTGCATTTAAAATTAGATTCCCGATATTGTTTTCCCAATATTTTTTCCCCGTTATTAATCAAAGCAAGGGCAAGCAAAAACGCAACAAAACTTTGACTATTCACGCAATGACACATTGGAATCGTTTAACTAATTATTAACTTTTCGGAGTCACTTCGGATTCCAACTTGTTTAATTTGTGGCACAAGAAGTGTTCCCGCTTTGTGCTGAGTCACGATACAGTTAGGTAACAGCGACTTTTCAAAAGTTCGACTGTTTCGCAATACTTTACTTTTCAATGTAAATAAAATAAATCTGGCTTGGGTTTGGATGCGTTTTATGTGACACAAATTTGCTTAAGGAACTACATAAATCAACATAGGAAAATGATATCTCAGGCAAAATTATGAAGGTTTCTCTTTAAATTTCTGATGAAAATTTTTAAAAATAATTCAGACCTACACAAATATTAATGATTTTTACAAGCTTCAAAACTCCTACTAATGCTGATAAAAATATTTCTGATAATAATGCTGATAATCCTACACTGTACACGTGTCGATAAAAATGTTATATTTTACTATCATTATTATCATATTGCCACAAATTCTTATTAATATGAACCTCTCTTCAACCGCAACAACGTATTTTTCTAACTGAAACATAATAAAAAAAACATTAAATGGAATATAAAAATTCCTCAATAAAACATCAAGATATTATACTAATGATTCGTTGCTAAGGTGTCTCCACACTCGAGCACCACTCTCCTAATGAGGCGCCGACCCTCTGATTAAATATTTTGCCGTTTTCGCTTTTAATTCTAACAAACCTTCAAACAGACTTAGTATTTGGTTAAAAATCATTAAAATGGTTGCAATATTTCGTTCAAATTGTAAATTCTGCTTCGTTATAAAATTCAGCTAACAGTACTTGAAAAGTAAAAAGATATAACTTTACAAGCCCGTTAAGTGTAATAATTATGATACTATTTTAATTTGTATATTTTTACTTCCTTTAATAAAAACTCAGCAAAGGTACTCTGAACATCGTGCAAGAGGGTCTTTAATCAATGCCATAATCATTTTTCTAATGCCTGTCTAATTTGATGAACAATCGGCTATAACCTTGGAAATTGCCATGTGTTATTCTGCTTTATCGCTTCTAGCATTCAATTGAAATAGATATTTAACGAAGTACAAGTGAATTCACGCAAAAAGCTACAAAACTGGCATATTTCTTCAAGATTCACCAATCGATTTTGCTCAAACGTGACGCGCCTACATATGCCATGTCGCATCCGGACATACTAGGCGTTTTCCTTCATGGTACATAATGTACGACATTCGCGGGAGTCACGGTTTTGGAAGCACGAATAAATTGTCTTATGTGGAACTATGAGGAAGTATATGAACCATGATTTTCATAACATGTATATATTATGTACTAGCAATGCCCTGCGGTTTCACCCGCATAGATAGCGATATCGTGACAGTGAAAAGTCTACTATAGGTCGGACTATAGGTTTAATTTTTAATGACATGAAAATCACCTTTACCCCGTCCCGCACTATGGCCTGCTCATTGTATTGAACAGTATTCCTACTATTTTCTGTAGATTGACACTTTTAAAAATTCGTTATATCTTTTGAATGGAATATCCAATTTTTTTCATTTAAAAAGTATTTTGCTGGTATTGAAACAGTCTATAATAAAACATCATTTAATGGGATAAGGATTAATATATGTGTATGGATAACATGGTTTGATTACTGTCGGCACTTCTATTTACTTTGAAAACGTAAAAAAGTTGTTGTAGTAACATAACTACTGAAGATGGACATAATATGGTATCGCGGACTTTCTTGTAGATATTGATCCATTCTATAATACCGTAGAACATTTTTTTGTTCTATCTTCAATAGATTCCGCAGCGCACGCGATGACAGAAGTTTTATTGAGGAATTTTTTACACCTTGGGTTACATTATTGCATTTTTATAATAATAATAATAAATTTTTGAAATCGGTCCAGTAGTTTATGCGTGAAAACCATACATACATACATACATACATAATTACATAATTACAAACCTTTCCTCTTTATAATATTATAGTATAGACTACGATCTTCTGGTGAAATTCCCAACTTTTCAAATTATTCGCATAAAATAACTCTATATTTTTTAACGTCATTACTCTTTTCTGGTTATTATAAATCAAAACGTTTTGTATGTGTGTTTGTGACTAACGCATGAATTATGATTAAATAAAATATTTAATATGTTCTTACAAACACAAGATAATAGTTAAAAGGTTAAGTACAAAATGAAAAGCTCATAAGTTCATATTTTCAGAGATATAAACGGAAGTAAAATAGTGTAAGTCGAGGTCAAGGTTTCATATTATGACTGTTTATGGGATAAGACTTTTTATGTGTACTATCTCTTTGTATGAAGCGGCAATTGAATACAGACGAGAAAGAAAGTCTTATTGGAATGAATCATATGAATAGTATCAGTTTGTAAGCATTTCATTTCTTCCTAAAGAATCTCGAAAAATACTCTATTTGATGTTTTCAGATAAGCTTAATTTATAATTGTTTAACGGCATTTGCATTTAGCAGGATTTTAATCACGAAGTATTATATTTGTTTGATGAACGACATGGTTAAAAATGCTTACCAAAAGTCTATCACTGATGCTCCTCTAACTACTAATATTGATATAAAAAATGTTCTAGAAAGTAATAGAAGCCTAAAACTACTATTTTGCTTAGGATCAGGGGAATCACCATGATGACTTAAAGCAGTGTTGTCTCCTGTGTGGGAAAGTGATGGCGCTACGCGACCTATATAGCGCTGTCATTTTTTCACACTGGAAATAATACTGCTATAAGACGTCATGGTAACCCAGGACGCATTGCATAGATTGATGCGAAATGCTTCGGTCGGTGCACACGCAACGCTAATCCAATTTGCAGTAAGTTCACTAAAGTCGACAAGTCGCTAGACTTAGTGATTTAAATTACAAGTTTTCCCGTTGAATATTAACGCCGCGTAGGCTCTGGATACACTGCCACTAAAATTGTATTACAAAAACCTGAAATTTTTATATAATATTACCACCAAAACAGTGTTTATACTTATTTAAACAATATGAATAATTCCAAACCATTGTATTATATTTCATACATTTTGTTTATTGAAGTGAATTGACGGACAAATGCAAGAGTTAGGTAGATTGAAAAGAAAAAAAACGTCGGCAAGAGAAATGGAAGTTGGTTTAAAAACCTTCCAATCGCTAAAAAAATATATATCATATTATAAAGAAACTGGAGCTACGTTACACAACTGCTATATTTTCTTTACAATTTTTAATTACCAATTTCACGTATCAGCAGTGAGCACACGCCCTAAGCCACAGTTATTTCAAAGATCCTCGTACCAAGACTCGTCTGAGCCTTCTTAGTGTTCAAACTTTATTACTGGGAAACCTCGCAGTATTTAATTATAAATGAGTTTATTTTTAGCTTCAATATTACGTTACGGTCTTGTTATAAAAATATTAACTTGATACGTTTTGATGAAATTAGAAAATTTGAAGATTGTTTTTCATCACAAACCCTTAAAATAAAGCTTATATTAGTAAGTATCACTTGGCGTGTGAAATAATTTGAGAACAGTTAAATTACTTAAGTATCGGGCGACTTTAGACTTTTGATTGGAATAGAATTCGAAATATTTTTTTCAAACATTTTTAATTTTTATGTTGGTAAAGATAATAAGATCATGATGTTTTCTAGCAATAATAACTGATACATAAGGAATATTTTCAATAAATAATTATTTCATGGCTATTATTACTAATTTGTTAAAACACAATTTACTATCACAATATCATTTCAATGTAAATTCTTAAACTTAAGAGTTTAATTTAGTGTAGTTACACTGCAAACTAGTCATTTCTATTAAAAAACAGTACAAACTCTACAATTCACATCAAATCTACCAAAATAACACCTTATTCATAAATTGCTACAAGTATATGTACAAAAACTTGAGTTCAATGAAAATTTTTGAAATCGCCATAAAAGTACTTCACAAGATGAAGCCTTCCATAAAGGTAGGATTATTTAATGGAGCGGCTTTTATTTTTCTCGACTTTATGAGACCGTTTGCGGTTATCCAGCCTTCAACAGGGACGAACTTTACGACTTTGGGGCTCAAAATATTAAAATTTTACTAGAAAATTGTGTGTGGATTTACAACTACTTTACAAAGCTGCTATAGTGCCCTTTTTTCCGCATAAATTAAAAAAAATAATGGCTGGTATTAATAACACTTTAAACTGAAACTAAAATACCATCAAATGTTAATTATAATGAAAGGTTTTTGTCAACTCCGCTGACATTACTGCAATTACTGACTACCTCAATAAAGGCTTTCTCTTAGATGTACAAACAAGTACCTAAGTATAATGATACAATACTAAAAAGCGTCTTTCTCAATTACATTGCAATGCGATAAAAACAAATAAACATTTTTGTAACGTTATTAGAGGCCCTTTATTGGGGCCTCAAAAACCTGGCGACCCAGA
>CAJQZM010032194.1:0-49171 GCA_907164665.1 Colias nastes | reverse complement strand
GTATCCGGCGCCGGCTACCCGGCAACCGGTACGTGTGAAAAGGCACTTATACTATGTAGGGAACTTGTAGTGAAGTAAGATCTCAAGCATGTCTATTCGTCAGTGAAAACTGCATTAAATTCACCGCATCAATATTTGCGTAATTCGTGTTCAATGTTAAAATATATATTTTTACGTACTTAGTGATTCAAATAAAATATAATTATTACATCTTATTTGCAGAACTACTCTAGACATAGTATAAGCCTATCCTAGATACTATTTTCTTAAGATTACTATAGTTTTTCTCTACAAGCATGAGATAGAGCAAAACCCTGACTAACTTCGCATTTATTACAACCTTTAATCTAAATTTATTATCTACAGAACCCTTGTATTATAAATTAATTTAATCTTGACTGTTTTAACAGACTAAACCAACACTGATATTACCGTTACATTGATTATAGCATAATTAGTTTAAAACCAACAAATAATGCGTGTTACAAGTTTTATTTGAGTCCTAATAATATTATAATTTATGCTAATTCCTACAATCTCTATACAATTTTTACGTGTGCTGAAAATTGACATCTTTAGATTTATCTTTTAACGAGAAAATCTTTCAAATGAGACTTTACAAATGTTTGTCAATGCAATTATTTTAACAATAAACCATTAATTTTTTCCAACAAGAATCTTATAAGAATTTCACCAATTCTTATAACAATTTATTGTATAGATAATTAATTTCCACATAGACAACGATTGTCTCTAGTCAATAGCTAATAATATTATATGCTTAATAAAACTCTATTATGTTGTCTGTATTGTATTATCTACTAGCTTTCCGCCCGCGGCTTCGCCTGCTTCGCCTACTAAATTAAATACTAAAATCTTCCTTTTGAATCACTCTATCTATTAAAAAAACCGAATCAAAATCCGTTGCGTAGTTTTAAAGATTTAAGCATACAAAGGGACATAGATAGGGACAGAGAAAGCGTTTGTTTTATACTATGTAGTGATGCTAAATATGTTAGTTAGGTTCATACTAAAGTCTAGATGTCTGGGAAAAATCAATGCTTCGTCACAGTACGCAACGTTACGTAACTACTGGGAAATGTACGACTTGGCTTTACACTAAAACCTCTTCAAATATTCATAGTTCATTTTTTAAATCAATTTCAAAAATAGAACACAGAAAAATGACGTCACGTCAAAGTTTAAATCTTCCAACGATGACGTAATTATTGTAATGTCAAATTATTGTGTTCGATGCGAATTATTCAAAAATATTCGAACGATATTGTTGACGTTCCAAATTGGAATATTATAGTTTTGATTTATTCCAAATTCAAATAGTGTTTTATCTTAATTGTGCACAATGACACATCTTCATTTTATAATAACATTATTCATTTTATAAATAGATTATAAAAATTCTCCAAACAGCTCTGGCTGTTAGAAATAAAATAACATAATATATTTATTACTAAATCTCAAACAGTTCTCGTTGATGTAATATTACTTTATAGAGCTACTATTTAATTAAAATAAATAAAAAAAGCATAAGACGAAAATACCTCTTATAGAGTTAGCAGACTTCTTATCCAAGAACATTCCTGAGATCGTAGACCCGAACATCCCGTCCCCGGGGGGCGGGGAGGTGCTGTCCGCCACCGGGTCCATGCCCATCTGCCCCATCACCCCCTGGACCTCGTGCGGCTCCCGCTTCAGCATCCCCTGGGGCAGCTGGCCCTGATGCAGGAGCGTCGAGGCCGACGAGTGACCCCCGTGCTGGTCGGGAGGCCACTGAGACCCGAACAACTCGTGGAACTGATTGTTATTCATCATTTCTTTTTTCTTCTTCTTTTAAATTTAAATTCTTTTCAGCCAGTGATTTTGAAAATCGAATCGTATTCGCATGGCTTACACTAGACAGATATCTGCGGTTTGGTGTTCCTTCACGAATTCCAAGCGACTATGTCGTAAGGCAACGTCTAGCTTACCATAAGTTGGTTTTCTTCGAGAAAACTTTATGGCACTATTTATGTTTCAACTTGGTTGATTATAAAGCACCACTATTGTAAATTTTAACTGATATAGTATATGTACCGGCCGAGCGGCGTTGTAAGGTTTCTTTTCGCGAAGTTTATTTCAGGTATTAACTTTTTGAAAAGCAACAAGTTTTTTGGCATTTTGTCGCCGTGGTCTCTGTTTTATATCCCTTTTCTTCTTAAATAAACATTCTACTAAGGCACTGTTTCTGTTTATTGTATTTTTATACACTTGTTCCCGTATACTATTTTTTAAATTTATTAAAAAAGATTAACAGAATTTAAAAAATCTGCAAAAAGAAAACAAGAGCAGATTTCAATTTGAAAACAGAATTTGATGAAGCACAGAACTGTTAGAGCTCAATTATCTAAAATTCTGTTAATCTTTCAGTCGATTGAATTTTAAATTTGGAACTCCACTACGTTCCATATACGAAAATCCATGTCACTGCACTCAAGGCACTGGCACAAAACAAAAGATGCGTTCACCTCACTGCTATAAAAAAAAATTTGTACGTTATTCTTTTGTACTATAGGTTGTTCACAACTCGGCTACGCGTCTACGACTGGCGGGTCTTGAGATGTCGACGCCGGGGCGGCTCGATCGTGACTGACGCATTGACGAATCTTCAGACCGGGCTAACAAAAAATTATATATTTTTTCATTCGGGCCGAATAATCAACTTAGCTAGTGATAGTTCAATCACCGCTGACTACGATAGGCGAAGCTTGCAATTTTGACCGTTAAGGGTTTGTTCTTGGGGTGTTAGAGACGTCGTATATTGAGCGTTTAATACCCTTGATTGGGGCTAGGAAAATGTTTGCAATGAGGTAATTAAGCGACAAATTCGCGCGGCATAGAGTTCATGCGTGTGTGCGTGTGGTATCGTACAGACGTAGCGGCGCGCGCACACAGGCGCACGGCGTCACACCGTGTCGTTGAACCCGGGACCAAACAAAGTAGATTTCGGTGAAATGCTGTTGAACCCTAGCCGTGGAATCGGATGCTTGGACGAACTGCATTTTTTGGCGATTCGATTTTTCGAAAATCAACATCGATTATACGTTTCGCCTAGAGTCGATCAGACGATTGTCAAAAGGTCAATGACCCGGCGGACGGGTGGCATGATGGTTTTAACATTATTTTTGTTCAGGTGCTTGTTTTTATGTTTGTTTCGTTTGATTAATAAGGTGTTTAGGTTATGAATTAGGTTTTCCAAGTGCGATAGTCAAATATTTTTGGTAATATAATTTTTTATTTTATTCAATTGAACAATTTTTATAATAATTATATTTTATTTATGTACTTGATTGAGTAATGTTTAAACAAAATTTTAATTTTGTTTAAACATTACTTTAAACAAAATTGCAATAAATATACATATTATAGAGAATAAAAAAAACCATTACCTCGCGTCCGCGTTAAAATGTAGAAGCCCTTTTGGCTAACATTGAGAAACACCTTACCAAAAAAAAAAAAAACCATTACCAAAACCAATAAAAAAGCAAACATTAACATAACTTAAATCATAACTTAGCACTTACACGCGAATTTAAGTTACAATAAGTTTCATTGTGTAACTTATAACACTAAGAATTACTAGACATGGCAACCTACTAGCCTAAACCAAGTTTAGGTCAACATATTTGGTGCAAAAGTTAAAAAAGGTCACATGGATTTTTGTTAAATGTCAGTATTTTTAATTGTATCTGTTACTAGCTGTGCTCTGCGGTTTTACCCGCATTGCTCCGCTCCTGTTGGTCTTAGCGTGATGATATATAGCCTATAGCCTTCCTCGATAAACGGGCTATCTAACACCGAAAGAATTTTTCAAATCGGACCTGTAGTTCCTGAGATTAGCGCGTTCAAACAAACAAACTCTTCAGCTTTAAAATATTAGTTTAGTATAGATTTACAAAACTACATTTACCGGGATATTCTCTACTATTGTAAAAACATTGAGAAGATCGATCTAGTTAATTTTGTGGTTACAATTAAACAAACATATAAACAAAATCATGATAATTTTAAATAATAATATAATAGCAGTTTTAGGTGAGAACTAATGATGATGGTGATTAATCAATAATTATTATTATCACTGTATATTATTGCATAAAAATAGAAAAACAATTAGATATTTATTCTTACGTGTAAAGTTATTTATTTTTCTTTGCTAGGGTGTGGTCATGGAAAACCTTTTCAGTCGAAAATCAAGTTTAAGAGCAGTTTTTCTAACAGTATGAGTTTTAATTCAATACTTATTAATGTTCTTAATTATATATGTATGCCGCGGGCTTTATGTGTTTAAGTTATTTTAAGACAAACTATTATTTAACCAATTTTTATTCGAATAGATATAGTTTCACGAAATAATTGACTTCTAAATAAAGACATGCAAAACACACAAATACCTACACTACTACTATTTTTATTACTACTTTAAAACACGGACAAAGCCGCGGGCTTTATCTTGTATCGCATTTCTCCGTGACCTTCGCACGGTTCAACGAACTATTGATTTTGACATTTGTGTCGGCAGCTTCAAAGGTTATTGTGCCCCAGGGCCACTGGGGTAGGCAGTTTTAATGCCCCATGCTATGATTTGGGGCAAAGGACAGTACATATATTATAGCTTTTGCTTTGACACTAGAATACAAATTTTATAGTAATTTTTTTTATATTTAATTTATGTTAATTTGGAATATTCTGTTTTCATTGCAATTAATGTGTTTAATATGAATGCATTTTCCTTTTTATCTTGTTGATTTTCCATAAGAACAGAAATTTGGCTCATTCCGAGTTAAATAATATTGCATTATTGGAAACTCAATGAAAGTGATTATAATAAATGTCGCAAATATTGATGTTTTTTGAAAATATGTAGGTATATTATTTAAAGCCGGAAATACAAAATAGACAAATACAGACGCTTTAAAATATTTCTATATTTTCTTGTCATTCCAATTATTTCGATTCAATTTTAATCGGTTTAAAACATGATTCTTTCTTTATTAAAATACTTTACCTCTACAGAAACAATACTATATTTTACTAAAAAACCACGAAAATTTATCACTGAAGTGCAATGACCCTGATAATGGTATCAAAGATAATATTATTTACGATTTTTCATTTTCGGCAATGACGTCACAATGCTGTATGATTAATTTAACCACATCTCATTGTATGTTTTGTTTTATAAAAAAATGTATATGAAAAATCTAGTTCAATAATTATTACAACATATAATATATGATGATTATATGCTAGCATTTTATAAGAAATATATGAGTTTTGGGAAAATTGGATTGTTCTTAAAACCTTGTTACTGGGAAAATTTTAATATGAGGGGTGTGACTTAGCCAGGAGAAAATTATACGACTTAGTTTGTTAAGACATAACTTTAGATTACATATAATTTAACTGTAAATATGAGTTTTTTTTTAATAATATCTAAAATTAGATTAAATTTAAAAATCATATAATTATTTCAAAATTGGAATAAGAAATTCGCACATTCATCTCAAACTACATATTTAGTTTAGATAAACGAACATTCGTTCTAATTATGAAATTTCAAACAGTTCAAAAACAAGCGAGGAACAAATATTCGAAATTCATATTTCAAATTCAAATTCGAAATTCAAATTCGAATGAGGCGAACGCCGTACATCGAACTATGAACTGATGTTTGAACTTAGAAAACCTCTATAAGAACATAAGTAGGTATAGGTATTATATAAAAATTAAAAATGTGCTGATAAAATAATGCACAGTTAATTTAAATTTAAATTTTAGTTAATAAAGATATTAACAAATGTAATTAAAAATAAAGAATTTTAAAGTTGCCACTACCAAAAAGTGTGGTTTAAATTATTTTCTAAATTTTCTGCGAAATTTTGTATATTAATGTATAAGTATAAAACAGGAAGACAGCATAATATTAGTGCAAAATAATTTCTTATGTGACCAATCTTATATATAAAAATGAATCGCAAAATGTGTTGGTAAGCGCATAACTCGAGAACGGCTGAACCGATTTCGATAATTATTTTTTTATTATATTCCTTGAAGTACGAGGATGGTTCTTATGTAGAGAAAACGTAAACATGTACCACGGGCGAAGCCGGGGCGGACCGCTTGTTTTTAAATAAAAAAGGTAAAACATAGGAAACATCATAAAAATAGGCTTTTATAGCATTAAATTATTTTCTTGTTATTTACCTCCCTGTGCACTTTTTATCATTTTCAGATGAAAATAGGTTTCCTATACAGGTCTGTTTTACACTTAAAAGCGATATTAAATTGTATATTTAGAGGTTTTTGTAAAACTGTTTGGCAAAAGTACTGATTTAATATTCTAATTTACGTAGAAGTAGTTCAATTTTCACTTACAAAAGTAATGTATTCGGTAAGTATGATCTGAATTCGCAAATATATACCTCTTTCTCATTAAATACTGAGATATTATGTATTTGACCTGAATTAATAATTACTTTTATTAAATACTAGCTTACCACCCGCGGCTTCGCCCGCTTTGTCTTAAGCCTAATCTACACTAATATTATAAAGAGGAAAACTTTGTTTGTTTGTTTGTTTGTTTGTTTGTTTGATTGTAATGAATAGGCTCATAAACTACTGGACCGATTTTAAAAATTCTTTCACCATTCGAAAGCTACATTATCCACGAGTAACATAGGCTAGGTTTTATCCCGGAAATCCCACGGGAACGGGAACTATGCGGGTTTTTCGTTGAAAACGCGGGCGAAGCCTCAGGCGGAAAGCTAGTAAATTATATACTAAAACCTTCCTCTTGATTCAAGATAGATTTTAATAGATAGAGTGATTCAAGAGTCTTGAATCACTCTATCTATTAAAAAAATCGCATCAAAATCCGTTGCGTAGTTTTAAAGATTTAAGCATACGAAGGGACATAGGGACAGAGAAAGCGACTTTGTTTTCTACATCTACACTAATATTATAAAGAGGAAAACTTTGTTTGTTTGTTTGATTGTAAGGAATAGGCTCATAAACTACTGGACCGATTTTAAAAATTCTTTCACCATTCGAAAGCTACATTATCCACGAGTAAAATGGGCTATATATTATCACGCTAAGACCAACAGGAGCGGAGCCACGCGGGTGAAACCGCGCGGCACAGCTAGTATACTATGTAGTGATTAATGTCTTTGAACTACAGTTATTCTGTGTACTTAGTTACCTTAAAAGATTGATGTCTGAATCTTCATAATATATCCTGTTTATACATTGCTCCAAATAATTTATTTCCTTATTTGATAAAGTTCCATAAAATTCCCCTTGTGGGGTATGGACAGATGCAATATACATCTGATCACGGTCATCACTTCATTTTTACCACGTTTTTATTAGCTTCATCTGTATATTTGTATGTACACACTTTAAAGTGATATAATATATAAGATTGAATACAATAATAACAATAGTTTATTTTTTTATTATATTTTTGCTACATTAGAACTTCGTTCTACGCTCAAGTGTTTACCACTGTTCCTAGAAGGCAGTTTCTTTTCTTAGCTTTATTTATTACTAGCTTTCCGCCCGCGGCTTTGCCCGCTTTGTCTAAACCCTAATAAATTACATACTTTAACCTTCGTCGAGAATAACTCTATAAAAAAAACTGCATCAAAATCCGTTGCGTAGTTTTTTTTTTTTTTTTTTTTACAGTACAATTATTAGGGGAGCGCTTGGCCACGATCTCGCCTGATGGTAAGCTGAGATGTGGCCTAAGATGGAGCGCGCTGCCCTAGAATGTACCTGTTCACTCTCCTCTTGAAGACCTCCATATTGTACTCATCGGGGAACACAGATTCAGGAAGCATGTTCCAGTCCCTAGCGGTTCGAATAAAGAATGACGATCCGAACCGCTTTGTCCGGGTACATGGAACGTCAACCATGTGGCGATGCCTAGAATCTGTGCGCCTCGACGAACGATGGAAAAACGGGGATGGCGGAATTAGGTCGTGCAATTCCGCAGCGCACTCACCAAAGTGTATCCGGTAGAAAACCGATAAACTTGCCACTCTGCGGCGATGAGCGAGGCTCTGGAGTTTTTTGCCTACTAGCTCATCGTCGTTTATGAGCCTCTTGGCGCGCCTCTCTATCGCCTCAAGCGTCTCCAGCTGGTACTTGGCAGATCCATCCCAGAGGTGAGAGCAGTATTCCATGCACGATCGGACTTGTGCTTGATAAAGGTTGAGCAACTGTCCCGGACTGAAATACTGCCTCACCTTCGCCAGTATACCGAGCTTTTTTGAGGTTGCGTAGTTTTAAAGATTTAAGCATACAAAGGGACAGAGAAAGCGACTTTGTTTTATACTATGTAGTCGTGATAATATCGCCCCATAGCATATCTACCACTGGTCGGTAACTTACTATGCCAACGAACCATTTCGGGGTTCGACGTCCTCAAGATAACGATATCGATCGCCGATTTATTTCGTTGTCACACGTTTCCGTCACATTGACGTTTCGCGCGCCCTTTTTTCTGTTCCACAGATTATCTAGAGGTTTTTTTTTAATTTTGGAGGCTAAGGCTTGGTTAGGTGTCACATGAAGTTACTATAGGGTATTACGTTTGACATTAATTAACAATTTTTTATGTATTTATGGTAATTCCAGTTTTGAATTTAAACAGTGGCTACAATAGCATATTTGAAAAGTTACTGAATAATTCTGTGCCTCCAGTGAATAAGGGAGTAAGACGAGTTATTCCCTTTGGTTTTTATTGCACCATTGGATTCAGCTCGTCAAAATACACAACATATCAAAAGGTCATATCTCTAGCTGCATCCTAACCCATTTTTTCGAATGACCCAAACGGTATAAGTAGGGTGTGATAAACGGTATAAGTTACCTTATCCATCATTTTAGGCAATCGCAAAGGAACTATTCGTCTCGAGTCAAAATAACCCACGAACGCAAAGACATATGTGCAGTTATACTTTTTGAATAAAGACTTAATTCATTTTGTTCCATCCGTGCTACCTCTATTTTAGTATAAACGCAGTTGTGTCATTTTTCTAACATGAGCATAAAGGAACAACTCTTAGTGTCATTGGTTCAAGTGACGACATGAGACAGTTTCGCATTAATGCCGTGTTGCTATTGGTCTATTTGAATACTGCACGGAAACAACGGACACTATTCCTTTTTGCTTAATAATATTTTTCAATCGTTTTTTATTTATCAGTTAACTTGGGATACTAATAATATTTCTATGGAAATTAACTATTTTTTGCAATAGATATTAAAAATACAGTTTTAATTAACACATTAAGTGCATGATATTATACTCTTTGTTTATATAAATACAGAACGATAATTGAATCATCTAAAAAAAGCCAACAAAAATGTTAAACTTATATTTTCTTCTTATATTTGGGTAAGTTTTATAAAAAATAACTAGTTTTTAATCTTTTTTTTTAATTTAATCTAACTACAATAATACCTACTATAATTATAGTCGCATAGAAAAAAAAATTATATTAACCAGTCTTGACAATTATTATGAATATTGTACTCTCATATAGCGTTTTAGCCACTGTAATTTGGTGATTTGCCTTTTTTATAGGAAAAAAAATCCGCAATATCGATACTTTTTTGGCCCTGCATTATCGTTAACATACTTATTATGGATACTCTGGTACCACATATTTTGAAAAAATTGGGATATTGTCAAAATTCTAGTCTT
This sequence comes from Colias nastes, assembly GCA_907164665.1. Lineage (NCBI taxonomy): Eukaryota > Metazoa > Arthropoda > Insecta > Lepidoptera > Pieridae > Colias > Colias nastes. The sequence goes on along the minus strand of CAJQZM010032194.1, from coordinate 39,399 downwards.
GTATTTGTCAAGATACTTCAAAGTGCGTGCCACTAGTCGTATTTGCATCCAAGGCACCTTCAAATCTGTGGTTAATTTTTTCATAAAATCTTTGCGGCTCATTGTATTTTCTTTATTTATCTATATTATTTTGATATTATATGATATAGAAATTGTTGAAATTCCATATCATGCCGTAAAATATCGCCACTGACCACCTATAACTTTCCCTGTAAGGTAACTGAACATACAGGAATATGGTTTTCGAGCTTCTCTTATCTCTTTATAGTGCTTGTATCCTCAATGTATAACCACCATGACATACATATTCGGTTTTTCTCCGGACATCTTCAGCCACCCAATCCTCTTGCTTGGAGTCTAAATCCAGCGGAGGACAATAATCGTCATTTACTAAAATTGAAGGTTTTTCGTCCTAGTATTAAAGTTTTCTGGATCCTATTTAATACTCAATATATAGTATATAATACTATATCATGTAAAACGTGACTTGGAAAAAAAAATATTCAAATAAATCACAAAATAAAAAATTTGAAACAATCGTAAAAAATACGAAAAGCCCAATTATACGTCAAAATGACGTACAACATCCTCTTTACTACAAAATGGCGGAATTTACCGGGATGAGCCAACTATGTACTGCTAGGTCTCGACGGCTAATGAGTTGGTTCTGGATTTCGAAGCGATTCGATGGTAAATATAGAAAAGACAAAGATATTTCGCCGCGGTGTACGTCAAATTTACGTAGATTGGACTTCTAGGGTTAAATGCATATAAACACCTAAATGTTGTTTTGTTTTTATTATATCTAATAACGATAAAAAATCCGTTGATTTTATTCGTTTTTCAAGCTACGTGCATGGTTGTTCCACTAAAAGGTCTCAATTGAGTCATAAAGTACACAAATTTCAAGCATAATAAGTCGCATCATTTCTATAAAACCAAAGCTGGCAATAATATAAGTCGTGTTATGTGATTATGAACATAGTGCATTAGGGCATAAGTCGTTTTATTGCAAAGAGCAAAAAAAAATTATGTGAATACATTGAGTTATTCCATGAAGTACTCGTTCATAAGGCCACAACTACAAAAAAACATGAAAAAAGTATATTTATGGGGTTGTTACAATATGTGTTCATATGTAAAACTAAAGTCTAACATCATATCTTACCCATACAAGCTTAAAAATTTGAAGTTATAAAGATTTAGTATTGATATATAGTTTTTTGTCTCTCCTGAAAAGTGCTGTTTTTGAGTTATTCCCTTATTCACTGGAGGCACAGAATTATTATAGCATTAGTATTTTCTATAACCTATTACTTAAATTTACTTATATGGTAGATAACTTATTTCACGTTAGGTGCAATATGTTTATCATTAATGTTTTGAAAGGTATCGCCATAAACTTTTTTTAAACTTATGTTAGGTTCAGTATGATAAGATATAATCTTTATCGATTTTGAGTTATCGTTAAAAAAAATTAGAACCAAGCAATGAATACGCGATTTTTTTTTTTTTTTTTAATTATACTAGGGCTTATGGGTAAGTATGATAGGGAGTTGCTATGTACTTACGAGAAAGAAATTGTAACAGCATTTTCTTTGTTTGCCTTTGCAAAGGTATGGCCTTGTTAGGTTAGCTGTGTTGATTATAGTAAAATATGTTGCCATGTTGTTGATAATTTTAAATGGTAGGGAGAAATTTTGATTCGTTCTTTGATAAGGATATATTTATTTCAAAAAGAACTGACGAGGAGGTTTCTCGTTTGGTTTGTAATATAATAAGTAAATGTTTCTTCCTTTCTTTCTCAACAAAATAATGAATAATGATAAATATATATTATGTTATCTATACAGTTTTGACCAGATAATAATATAAATCTATTTAATGTCCCTTTTATAGGTAAATAGTTAATACAGTCTGTAATCATAATCAAGTAGTGTTATCCTTTAGTAAAGAAATAAAAAGGAATTTTCCAAGGATTCTATTGGGTTTGACCACAGATAATATAATACCTACTATACTAGTAAGTAAGGTTTAACTGTTATAAGAAACGTCAATAACGTAGATTTTTATTGACATATTTGTATGAAAAGGCGCAAAAACTCGTCAACATATTCTAATTAAGTAGAAAAAACTTATTAGATAAATATTAAATAATCAAATGAAACATATTAGTATCTATGTAAAAAAGCAATTAAAAGACTTAATCATAATAACACGTACGTTAAGGGCAACAACATGGTAAATATAATTAGATTTTTGAAGTTAACAACCTTTATTACAAGAAACTTTAACGTTTGCGTATTTCCGTGACGTTACTGTCGTCACGTACATATAGTCATATTGTTTCAAATCAAGATATTAAATGAAATTAAATAAAAAAATTGGATATAAATGTACGTGTAAGTGTCGAATTTATTTTTTAACAAATAGCTAAAAAGATCTAAAAAGCTAAAATGTTTTTTTTCTTTGGCCTTGCTTTTTCATGTTTTTAAAAATCTTCAGAATATTTATCATCTACATACATAATAAGTATATCTAAACTGAAAATATTGTAACCCAATATCTATAAAAGTATTCAAAATTTAAGCATAAACAAAGTCTTACAAGTTCCCAACCCTAACCACGCAACCAAAAAAAAAAACAACCATCCACAAACGTCAAACTTGACGCGCTATTCCAAAAAAAAAACAAAAAACCCGCCAAAGCGAACTCCCGCGCTCCGAAAAGAAAAAAAGAAAAAAAAGTAAACGCAAAAGCGCGGGAGTTATGAAACGAAAATGGCACCGGGAAGCGATAAGCGCGCGAAGCCCACGTGGTGGGTCAACGGCTGCCCCACTGTAGCGGGTTCGCTGAACGCACGCACACAGGCGCACAGCACACTACATGCGCAATGCGCGCAGGTGACTAATTGTTTTACATGTAGGTGTGTTTTTTTCCAGCCAAGGAGGTTGGTTGAAGGAGGTTTTATAAAAAATATTGATAGTATTTTTAAAGATGATGGCATATCAAATACTACAGTGAAATTTGAAAATTATGCAGCTTAAACAAGGAAATAATAGTCAGGAAAATTAATGCAATATGTAAACATGTTTATCCATACACTAAAACGCTTAAAGTATCAGCTGAACTGTAAAGGAAAATATTTTCGTAACAAAACTATGTACACACTTCATTTATTGCAAATATTTTTACACCATAGGTACCTATCCAAAAATATTGCTACCTTGGAAAAAGAGTAGAGGAAATCTACTTTAAAAATAACATAGCTAGAAGAAACCTATATTATGTTCCTAATTTAATAATTTTCAAAGTCGTTCAGATTCGATAGAGCCTTCATTGATAAATTCAATATCCAACACAAAAATACTTCCTCTATCTTACTAAGATTAACTTCAAACAAACAACTTATACTAACATTTAAATACACGGAACCCTTATTCATTCAGGATGTTTCATACAATTCGTCAACCCCCAGAAGGGAATGACCTTGAGGTCGAATTTTGACCTTTGCAAATATTCAAGCGATTTTGTGACGGGAGCAATGAATTTTACTTCCTTTTTCTATTGTTCCGGGTATCTATGAGTAAATATAGGGAAAATTATTAAATTAGATTTGTTTATTGAGTAGTGATTATTATTGTGTATGTAATTGTAATTGTGTGTGTGTGTAATTAATCTGTATTATTATATAGATATCGAATATGTATGTATGTGTGTGTAAGTCTGTTAATTTTGTTCCCTAAACGAATGTATCGAATTTGATTTAGATATCTGATAGATATAATGTACTTGTTGCGAAAGTAAAACTTAAAGGGAATGAAATGTCTGTCACGCAATAATTATAGATCTCAGGAACAACTGGTCCGATTTAAAAAAATCTCTCACTGTTAGATAGTCCATTTTTCGAAGAAGGTTATAGGCTATATGTAATCACGCTAAGACCAACAGGAGCGGAGCAATGCGGGTAAAACCGCAGGGCACAGCTAGCTAGATAAGTAGGATTTTTTAATAAATCTTATATATTGGCTAACATTAAACATTTTTTAATAAAATTAATAAGCATAAATAATCTGTACTCCTAACTAGTCTGGACATGTCACGCTGACAGATGACGTCACGCGTGTCAGCTCAAACCCAAGGCCGGCACTGAAATATTCACAATATTTTGGTAATAGTTCATCGACCATATTACTGAGATCATGAGTGTATATGGCATGTGACGTCATTCAAGTAAGATGTATGGAAACTTTTAAACTGTATGAGATTGTAAATTAAGGGAACAGTGCCAAAGAAGTGAATAAAAACCAACTGACATATAGAAAATAGACACACATACATATTACATACAGAAATAAATAAAGATAAACATACATATAGACAACAAGTATGTTCATACATATTATATACACTCGAAAATAAAACCCTTCAAGATCAAATTAGCAGTTTTAAAGTGATTGCAAACATAGATATAAAACTTTCGTATGCATGATGCAATATAACTTATAAGTAGGTAGAATTTAATTGTTATACATTTAAAATTTTGACCATTTAAACAAACTTTATGAAAAAAAACGCTAATTTTATAGATATTTAAAGAAAAATTCCAAGTAGATCCTATCCCGTGGTTTCACTCGAACCCAGACAAAAAAGAATATTCTCTGCAGACTTATAATCTATCCCTACACCAAAATCCATCGACATCTCACCAGCCATTTCTGCACACTGCATTCACAAACATACCTTAGAAAAAATCGCGATTTACACCCGTTAAATTCGCATGACGTATCTTCTATAGGTCAGTACTCCGGTCGTCGACCAGTCAACGACCGCATTCGACAACGTTTGGTTGATACGTGTTTTTTTGGTACTAGACTTGTAATTTATCACTAGTGGGACGCTCCGGCTTTGCATGTGCATGACTACATAGTATTAAACAAAGTGACGCTCTCGTTCCCTCTGTCCCTATGTGTGCTTAAACCTTTGTGGTTTTTTTATACATAGAGTGATTCAAGAGGAAGGTTTTAGTATATAATTTATTAGTTTTTAGAAACACAAACAAAGCCGTGGGTAGAAAGCTAGTATGCATGTAAAGCTTCCTCTTGAATATATCTATTGAAATGGTATCAAAATAGGGTGCGTAGTTTTAAGCATACATACAAGTGAAAAGTTGTTTGGTTCAACGAGCTTATTTCAGACGCTAACAATTCGAATAAAAAATTATTTTTATGTTGGTATAGACTATAGTCCATTTATCGAAGAATGCTATGGGCTATACAACATCATGCTAAAACCAATAGAAGCGGAGCAACAAGGAAGATGTTACAAAAATATGTTATTTTGATAGCAAAATAAAATTAGATTTACTCTCTTTTCGATCCATATTTTATGTAGATGTGATTAATATTATTTATGAATTAACCCAAACTATATTCAATTATCTAAAAATACAATTATTTCCTATAAATATATCTCGATTCATAAATTCGTTCGTTCAAAAATTACAACGCATAGGGTCGGTGACCGCAAGCGAGTTGACTGCGCCAAAATAAAAATTGACCAGTATATATTGAGCTGTGAACAACTATAATGCAATTTTAAATATTCTCTCAAGTACTGTATTTTATTTAAAATATCATACAGAAATATATGGGAAAATTTTTGTGGATGTTTGTTCATCTGTCACTCAAAAACAGGATCATATATGAAACTAGCTGTTTCCCGCGGTTTCACCCGCATTGCTTCGCTCCTGTTCGTCTTAGCGTGATGATATATAGCCTCTAGCCTTCCTCGATAAATAGGCTATCCAACACCAAAAGAATTTTTCAAATCAGACCAGTAGTTCCTGAGATTAGCGCGTTCAAACAAACAAACAAACAAACTAGATTAGGTACAGAGATAGATTATTGTCTGGATTAGCATATACTTTTTAACATGTTTCCAGGCAAAACTGCGGGTCTTAAAATTAAACGTAAATTAAATAACTACTATATTTTTTTATGGATGTAGGTTTTGAATAGATGATAGACGTACTTTGTTGCTATATCAAAAATTAGTAGAGCGATTTGGCTGTGTTTTAATACGTTGGTAGTTTATGATTGGAATAATTGTATCATAATTTAATATAGTATCCTAAGTAAGGATTTGTATTTTTGTATGTCTGTAACAACCCCCGGAATGGCTTGATATTTTTGTGTAATTTAAAGTCTCACCGGCACGGAATCTTGGCCACTTACAAATTTGCCAATAAAAAAAGTTTGAAGTGTTTTTCACGATTTTTTTGTATGCAGATATGTTAACATATTACTTCTTTAATTTTATGTTAAGAAATCATTAAGTTTGAGAATAATCTTTTACCACTTTTTAAGAGTTAGTCGAAATTTGTGATTTGTGCGGTTAAGCCGAAGTTACGAATTGTTCGTTTTAAACTTTTTTCGATATCGTTTATGCCGTTTTATGATATTGTTATTGTTGTGCTGTAGTCAATGATCATAACAAACAATAAAAAATGCCGCTAACCTATGAACAACCTGCACAAGCCATCACAATGTTAGACCAATGACTGCCGCAACATAAAGTACCTAATGTACAGTACGTACCACGTTCAGCGATGAACTATGCATGGAGAAGATACCAGGAGACTGGCAGCTACACGTGCAGACCAGGAAGTGGAGGCATGAGGTGCACATCAGCTCGAGAAGACCGGTTTATTGTTCAAGAGATACTCAGAAATGGCTTTCTGACAGTTTTGAAGATACGCCACCGGCTCAAAAACACCAAATCAATAAATGTGAGTGAGCAATCGGTGAGAAGACTAATGAAGGAAGTTAATTTGAAGGTTTGCAGACCAGCACGCCGTCCAGAACTCCTCAGACATCACAGAGAAGCACGTCTTCGTTTTGCGCGAGAACATGAAAACTGGACCCACAGCCAGTGCGCTCGTGTGGTGTTTACAGATGAGTGCCAAGGCACTATACAAGCTTCTGATAGCCTTGAGTCAGTATAGAGGAGACGAGAAGAGAGGTTTTCACCCAACACCACAACTCAAACGGCGATTTTTCATGGAGGGTCAATAATGGTATGGGGAGGTATAAGTTTCGATGCTCGCACGGAGTTAGTTATCGTAGATAATGGCTTAAATTTGATCAGGTACATCGAGGAAATTCTCCAGAAATGTGTTCAGCCCTATTACAGGTTTATTACTGAAGAAAATTTGCTACTAATACACTATAACGCACATCCGCGTGTCGTACGATGCGTATAAGAGTACCTTCAAGAGGTTATTATTGAAAAATTGGAGTGGCCAGCTCGTTTCCCGGATCTTAATCCAATAGAACATATCTGGGACATGCTTAAAAGAAACATAAAGTTCGATTCCAACCCAGCACAAACGGTAGATGAGCTTAGAAATACAGCTGGGGCCGTTTGGTACACTATAGCTCAAGAGGACATCAAAAATGTCTTTTAGAGTATGCCAGAAAGGATGCAAACAAAGTTTAAGGCAAGAGAAGGAAACACCCAATATTCAAAGGTTCAATTTTTTTATGGAAACGCTTTTTCCTAATTTTTGTGCATTTTTGAAGAAATCATTTAAATTTCACAGAAAAAGCGTAAATTCTTGTTTAATTCATATCTGCGCGGTAGAACTTATTATAAACTTCTAATTATTACTAAAAGTTCGTAAAAACATTAAATTATCAAGCTTTGATTAAATTTTTATTGAATTTTGTAGTAGAAAAGAAATAGCGTAATTTTTCGCAGAAATTTGAAGTGGCCAAGATTCCGTGCCGGTGAGTGTATTAACTATTTTTTGATAAGATCCTGCCAGAAGTTGCCATGTTTATTATTTTTCAATACAAAAATACTTGTAAAAATGTTCACCAATGTAGTTGAATGAACTTGATGATTCGTCAAATATTATGTTCACCCTAGTTACGAGTCTTCGCTGATAAGTCACTCACCTTTGAAAGGGAATTTTGGCTAGTTTAAACCCGCGGTTTTGGCTACTTTTCGAAAATATATAAAAGGAAATGTTGAGCTAGGAATTGTGAAATCTAAATCAATATATTATAGACTAGCTTTCTGCCCGCGGCTTCGCCCGCTTTGTCTAAAACCTAATAATAATATTAATATCAAATTATTAAATTAATTAATATTGTGAAATACACCATATTGTAATAATCCTGTCTTGTTAAATAAAGGAATTATTTATTTATTTATTTTTAATAAATTATATACTAAAACCTTCCTCGAGAACCACTCTATCTATTAAAAAAAACCACATCAAAATCCGTTGCGTAGTTTTAAAGATTTAAGCATACATAGGGACATAGGGACAGAGAAAGCGACTTTGTTTTATACTATGTAGTGATGTAAAAGTGACTATGTATTGGGTTGTTGTCTAAATTGCTGATAAATTATTGTTAAATTTTTCTACAATGATAGATGTAACGTAATGAAAATCAGATATCTTAACCTATACCGGAGAAATAAAACTCATGGGTATATTTGGTAACAGGGAAAGAAAATATGTATGGAAAATGAGAACTTATACAAAAGTGACCTTATAAACAATTTAAAAGTAAAAACTAGGTTGCTTGCTCAAGTTTCAAAATCAGCTTTGAAATAATATTAAGTCTGTATTCAATTAAAAACAATTATTAATACTCTGATTAATGATTATTATAGAAAACATTACTTCCCAAAATATACATCTTATGACTCCTGGTCCACTTTAAGAAATTTTCCTAAAATTAAGGCTACGGAAATACTTTATTAAAATATCCGAATTCCTTATAAAGAATAAATGAATTTGTTCAATATTATATCTATCGATAGTAGCCTTCTCAGTAAAATATTATATTTATTTACTTTATTGGAATTTCGTAGTATTTTTGTTAAGGATTTTAACTGGTAAATGGTAATACTATATTACTACACTGTATATAGCTTTAATAATAGTAACGAATTTGTATTCTTTAGTTGATGGATATTTTACGTGATTATTTGTGTTTTAATAATTAGGATTTTCCTAAAGTTATTATAAAATATAGTTTTCCTAGAATAAGCTAAAATACAGTGTTAGGTAAAATAAATTTTATAGGTTAGGTTAATGGCAACTCTATAGCACGATTATTATAGTTATTTCTTGAAATAACAACAAAATTCTGCGAATTCCTTGAACTATGTGTATTTCACAAATTTCATGTTATTGTACTACTAAAAAATTCCCAAAAAAATACGTTTTTCCCTACATTAAAATATATAAGAAAACCAGAGGTATATTCGTCAAACATGAATCAACTCGTACAATGAACTTACGCGGTCGTTCGTTGACCTCAAGAAATTTCGGAGGTCATTGAACCGGCTGCCGGCCGGCGTTTTATTTATAGTAAGAGTGAGAGGCAATTATCGCTTTTTATGTGCGTGCAAGCGAGACAGATTACCACGTGACGTAAAGCAATTCATAGATAACGCAAAGTATTTTTCATTGTCTATTCATGGACTGACACCGAAAATGACAGTAATGTTTTGCACGTCCAAATATGTAGTAATTATAATAATACATCAATTAATAATGTTCATAAATACTTAAACTTAAAACATATGCAAAGATATGAATAGATGCCTCATTAATCCCTACTAATATAATAATATTATAAATGCGAAAGTAACTCTGTCTGTCTGTTACGCATTCCCGCTTAAACCTCTCTACCGATTTTGATGAAATTTGGCACAGACAATCTTTAGACCCTGAGAAAGAACATAGGCTACCTTTTATTGCCAAATATGTACCACGGGCGAAGCCGGGGCGGACCACTAGTTCATAATAGATTGCAGATTCTAATTTATACGAAAAACGAAACAAAAAATAAATATAGTTTGTTATAAACACAGATTTATCCTTATTTTCCCTATAAATTTCATTGTACTTCCGCATTCCTTAATTGCTTGACCGATTTTGATACAAACAGAAACCCAAAAGCCAAAATGGGAATTATCATCACTACATAGTATAAAACAAAGTCGCTTTCTCTGTCCCTATGTCCCTTTGTATGCTTAAATCTTTAAAACTTCGCAACGGATTTTGATGCGGTTTTTTTAATAGATAGAGTTATTCAAGAGGATGGTTTCAGTAAATAATTTATTAGGTTTTAGACAAAGCGGGCGAAGCCGCGGGCGGTAAGCTAGTTGTACTATAAAAAATATTTTACGCAAATGCGAACAAATTATTTACGGTTCTGAAAGAAAATCAGCTTCTATTTACAATTCTGAATTCATTTAAAATACTTCATTTGTGAGCTATTCACATAAAAGTAGGTTGATGTTCTGTAAAATAAAAGACGCATGGCAACAGAAGTAGAGTATATTAAACACTATCTGTGCTCCGCGGTTTTACCCGCAGTGCTCCGCTCCTGTTGGTCTTAGCGTGATGATATATAGCCTATTGCCTTCCTCGATGAATGGGCTATCTAACACCGAAATAATTTTTCAAATCGGACCAGTAGTTCCTGAGATTAGCGCGTTCAAACAAACAAACTCTTCAGCTTTATAATATTAGTATAGATTTATATTAGACACTATCGTCCGTTCCGGCTTTGCCCGTGATACATGTTTACGTTTTCTCTTCATAAAAACCATCCTCGTACTTCAAGGAATATTATAAAACAAGAATTAACGAAATCGGTTCAGCAGTTCTCGAGTTATGCGCTTACCAACACATTTCGTGATTCATTTTTATAGTATAGATATGTTAATATAATACATATAAATTCCTGGATTATCTACTCTATATTCAACAAAACATATATCTAAAATTAAACTAGCAAAACTTCATTCATATCGATTCATTAGTTTTCAATTGATAGACTGACAAATTGTTTTACATAAAACATCATAGTTTTTCTTCAAAATATTTAACAAAAAGTTTACTAAAATCTATTTAAACATAAAATTCTCGTGTGGATTTGTAATCCAATTCCTCTGAAACGGCTTGACCAATTTTAATTAATTTTTTTTGTATATTCATTAAATTTAACAAAAAGTCGTAATTTTTTTTTTGTCTATTAGTAATAGATAAGCTTTGCAGAACGTTTGAACAGCTAAAATCCATATATAAGACTTGCTGTGCCCCGCGGTTTTACCCGCAGTGCTCCGCTCCTGTTGATCTTATCGTGATGATATAATATAGCCTATAGCCTCCCTCGATAAATGGGCTATCTAACACCGAAAGAATTTTTCAAATCGGACCAGTACTTCCTGAGATTAGCGGGTTCAAACAAACAAACAAACTCTTCAGCTTTATAATATTAGTAAAGATATATTTTAAATATAATAGCTGATTTACCGATACAAAAAGCAAGGTGGTATGATTGAACAAATTGATGACAAACCAATTTTTCCTCAAACAAAATTCTGTGTAATTATTATGTTTCACATTCACAATAATTAAAGGTCAACGAACTGTGACTAACGTTCAATCAATTTTATTTAGTATTGGTATCAAATACTAATATTTAATGAACCTATTTAGTGAGAAAATATTTGTAATAAATAATATATAGAAAATAAATTAATATTTCCAATACATCAATGAAGAAATTATGAATTCATTTTTTTTTTTTGGGGAAAATCTTTTGAAATACGAAAGTAATATTCACGTTTAATAAAAGTATTATTAAACGCCTTTAAATACCTAATAATGGTACACTTATATTAATTGCGTCATAATAGATTTATATAGATTATATTTATTCAAAATTATATAAAAAAAAAATTAAAAATGTAAAAAGTCATAATTATTAAAAAGGAATTAGGAAAGAAAATGACATAACGTCTTCAAAAATTGCGAAATACCAATTTTGTTTTTCCCTCTCCCAAAATCAAGATAAATAAAAAATCCTACAACGTAGTTAAAATTATCCCAAAATTATTACATACAATTTAAGAACATAAAATACCAGTAAAAATCAATTCATACCGACTAAAGGATGTGTGAGTCAATGCTAATGTATCTTATAACGAAAAATTAGACCTGACACTTTCGGTTTACGTTTTTTGTGTCAAAACACTTGATAATCATCTGAGACCAATAACCGAGGGAAGGATCAACGATCTGTGGGGCACTTAGACATGAACCTTTTTTTGATAGCGCCATCTATTGGTTGGTAGCGGTGAACTATTTTTTAAAAGTTCAAATTCTATACAAAAAGCATGGAAATACATCTTAATAAGTGAATAATATTTTTTTAAGTACTTTAAAATAAAAATGGGACAAAATAACGAAGGTGTAAACAAATGAAATATTATTATTAGACCAAAATGGTACTTAAAATATTTTTTTTGTTTCAATACGTATTCAAGATAGTAGATATTAACTAATTTATAATACTTATTATATTTTATAATATCAAAAATAGATATAAAATTACCGCCATCTCGTATTAAATAGAAACACCAAAAGGTCATTACTACGGTCAAAGACCACGCTTGTTTATTTTTAATATTATCTTTATTGTAAATACATAACTAATTTGTTTGTGCTTATAAACACTATGTAATGATAAACATTACTACTAGTATACGTAACATTTACATTTTTTATCATATACCAAAAACTAAAAAGGTTCCTTATATTTTCAAACAATTTTTTTAAATCAGCGCCATCTATTATCAAGTGGACCGTACCAAAGTTCAGCGGTTGCCAAACTCAGAGTATTGACCCCAGAAATCTTAACCGCACTTACAGCCGATATATTTTAGTATTGTAATTTTATCGAATTCAATACTTAATTGTTGTCTCTGTAATTGAATACTTTCTTTTGTATTCAAATGAGTTAAATCGTGTTTTAAACATTGTTGGATTATTGTTACATGTTCATGTAAATTTATACTAGTTACGCCCATGAGGTATGTTTGCGTGACCATTATGACTTATGAGTAATCGTTTTAAACAAACAATACTATTGTAACAAATAAACTTCATATTTTTTTTTTATATAACATATCAATACCTAAGTGGAATAGACAAATATGTATATTACAAAAATACTTAATAATTAGATATTTAAGAAATAAACTTTATAACTTTAAATTTTAATATTACTTGATATTACATTTTTATACTTACATGGAAATACTATAAATATCTATAAATATATTATTAAAAAAACATACCTAATAATTTTCATAAATAATACGTTTCTTGTATTAAAACTGTTATTATTAGCCCTTATTTCTAATTTTATTGATAAGAAGAACAACTTTGTTTGCTCTATTTTTGTCAGTTCATTGGTTAATGTTACATGCATTAGAGTAAGCGGGATGTCCTAGATTCGAAGCAAATAACGATTGAAATATAAATATGTACATCCATGTAAGCTAAAAAAATATTTTACAATTTTATTTGAAACCTAGATATATTAATAGCAAAATTCCCACACATTAGTAAATCCAATTTCATCAAAAATCATCAAGCCATTTTATACTACAAAGAGAAAATACACAGATTACATACATACATTCATAACATATATCCAGTAGAAAAACATAATACTCCGGTTATAATAATTGTATTTAGTTAAAAAGTATAAGGTATTCTTAAATATGTAATCCCTACTAATCCCTACTAATATAATAAATGCGAAAGTAACTCTGTCTGTCTGTCTGTCTGTTACGCCTTCCCGCTTAAACCTCTCAACCGATTTTGATGAAATTTGGCACAGACAATCTTTAGACCCTGAGAAAGAACATAGGCTACCTATTATCAAAACTGAAAACACCACGCGGGCGAAGCCGCGGGCGGAAGCTAGTTGTAATAAGCCTTCCTTAAGCATATACAACTTTTTCGAAGTCAGTCAACTCATTTCAAAATAAATCCAAGATCAATTACAAACAACGATTTGTCATACAGTGATCGATAGATCCATGCGATTAGAAATCAAGATATATTTCTCAATAATTTTTCTATGCAAATTTAACTCTAATGATATTTTAAATTGATATCAATGATTGATTGAAAAAGGATTGAAATTATATTTAAATTTAAATTGATTCATTGTTTTAACAATGTGTATGTGTTACACTAGTCATTCAACCTGACTTTGCTCAGGAATAAATAAATACTTGACTTGTTAATTACAAAACTTCCTGATTTTTTATATATGTACCTACCAACTTAACTCTACTAATATTATAAAGCTGAAGAGTTTGTTTGTTTGAACGCGCTAATGTCAAAAACTAATGGTCCGATTTGAAAATTTATTTCGATGTTACATAGCCCATTTATCGAGGAAAGCTATAGGCTATAATTATATCATCACGCTAAGACCATTAGGAGCGGAGCAATGCGGGTGAAACCGCGAAGCGCAGATCTCTTAGTTTACACGAAAATATCATTGAAATTTAACAACTCTGCTTTTATATTACAACCACACAATTAGCGTGTGCCAAAAATATGTCTCGTAAATTTAAGAAAATTTTGTAACGGAAATGTGTTAAAACTAAAACCTTAGATTACAAAAACATACTGTACTTGTTATTATAATATAAATTAAAAAGCGGTTTATACTTATTGAAATACTTCCAATGTAATATTATTTTAAAAATACACTTAACTTTTCATAATGTCTGGAACTAAACTGCCGTCGATATTTAACCGATTTCTAAAAAAAATGTATTCATCATTCATGTATCAGTCTTTATAATAAAAGAACACACTGTATAATATTCTCTTCTTTCTATTAGAATTTATTCTTAATATTACATTGAAAATAAATGAAAAGAACTAAAAAAATATCAAAAACAAAAGATTCGATTAGTTACGATTATTCTATTGGTCATGTTTTAGGGCCACGTTATATCTAGCTTAGTATTATATTATCTTTATAGTATAGTCGAGAGTCTAGACGCCTAAATTACCTAGGCCTATTGTTCCCTTTTGTAAGTATTTTTCTCAAAGCCTATAGTCGTATTGTGAAAATGAAAGATTATATAGGTTAAGATTATTATTTAGAGATATGTGAACTAATATATATGTATATAAAATTATTGATTTTATACGTCTAACTATATATTTAGATTTAAACATATACTATGTAATATTATACTATATTATAGATATTATACTATGTTATATTATGTCAATGTAATGTTAAAAATTATTAAATGGTGGTTTTCGTTATATAAATAGAAAATCCATTGATAAAATCATAAAATTAATATTATTCATATTTCTATTTTTAAATAACCGCAAATATCTATTATTGAAGTGTATTACGTAATTAAGACTTGTAAGTACAAATTTTAAACATTAAACACACAATAATACGACGATAAAGTTTTATTTCAACACGGAAAAATAAATAAGTCAATGTACTGTAGATACATCATGTACTATTATTAGGTCTGCTCGTCTGACATAATGCTCAGGTCACTGTCCTACTGAGCGAATTAATTTTAGCGCCATCTGCCGGCGAGTTGCGGAAGCGGGGAAGCAGGTGAGGGACACCATCCGAGTTCATTAATTCCCCCGGCATGCGCGCTTTATTTGAATAATTGTTGGAATTCTTGCGCGGAGCTTACCGCTGCCCGGTTCCGCAAGGGTTCCGCTAGTCGACGCTAGATGGCGCGACACCACATTTGCCGGTTCCGAAAGCTCGCTCATTTAAAGTCGATAATTTATTATAATTATGTGAAATATACTTTTAAAATATAAACTGTAGCTTGATTTACTTTCCTATTTTCTAAATTATGTATTTTATCTTCTTGAATACTTAGATTTATATGTTTTACAGGCAAATTACGACTCATATGTTTAGATAGTCATAGTGACACATTGACCGTGTTAAGATTGGTTCTATATTAGACTGGCCTCAAATGCCCTATTCAAGGCCGAGGGGTTCTTAAGGACCCCTCGCGTTCTTTTATTAATTTAAATAAATAGATCTTTTATTTATCAACAATAGTTTAAAGGATTGAATATGTTTGCGAATTACGATATATCCTAAGTGAATTTACTATATACGAGCTTTAATATTATGTATAAATACAGAAATCTTTGAAAATTGTCGACTATTTGTTAAAAAAACTGAAGTACCTGACCCCATTGTAGGCATGAAGCCCTATTTTACGTTAGTTTTTTTCAAACAGTTTTTTCAAAAACTACAGGACTGATTTCAAGTATTATTTTAGTAGCAGAAAACTACAATATATATAAGAAAGCATTATACATAGTAAATACTCTATATTTTATTTTTGCTTTTATCTAGTGTCAACTTAGTATTTGCAAATTCCTCTGGGCTTGACGGATTTTTTATGAAATTTATTATGTATATTCGTTAGGTCTGAGACTAGATACTATTTTTATATTCCTAGTGATGTTTTGATAGAATAACATTTAGGTCAACGGTCTATTTTACTACTAATATTATAAACTAGCTTTCCGCCCGCGGCTTCGCCCGCGTTTTCAAAGAAAAACCCGCATAGTTCTCGTTCCCGTGGGATTTCCGGGATAAAACATATCCTATGTGTTAATCCAAGTTACCCTCTATATGTGTGCTAAATTTCATTGTAATCGGTTCAGTAGTATTTGCGTGAAAGAGTAACAAACACATACACATCCTCACAAACTTTCGCATTTATAATATTAGTAGGATAGGATAGGATGCGAAGGTTCGTAAGAATGTATTTGTTACTCTTTTACGCAAAAACAGATATTCGGATTTATATGTTTAGTACAGAGATAGATTATAGTCTAGATTACCACGCGAAGCCACGGGTTGCAGCTAGTTAATCACTACATAGTAGTATATAACAAGGTCGATCCCTGCGATTCCTATGTATGCGTAATCTTTAAAACTACGCAGCGGATTTTGATGTTGTCTTTGTAATCAATAGAATGGAAAGTTTTACTATATAATTTAGGTTTTAGACACAGCGAGCGAAGCAGCGTGTTCCAACTAGTTATAGATCGTTATAATCGCGTTTACGATTCATGTAGCGGGCATGTTGCGTAATCGGTGATATCAAGTAATGTCTGGCTATGTAACTGTCTAGTTACGTTGTCGTTTGACTTGTTGTTAAACATTTCACGACGCTCGGCCATTTTGTAAATCCTGGCGCGATGATTGGTTGAAAACTTTGATATAGGAATAAGAATTTGATAGTAACAGTTTCAAAATAATTTCGCTAAGAAATATTTTTTTTTTATAATTGTTTTGTTATGTACTGAAATAAAGTGAAAATGACTTTATCTGAAAAGATATTCTAAATCAAAATTAATAACAATGTTAAATTTATAGAATTGTTTCTTACAACTAAACTGTAAAAAGCGCTTTTTAAAATTAAAAATACTACGAAGAATACTATTCCAGAATATTTTAATACTATTTAACGGTATCATAAAACTTTTCTCAGAAAAGTTTATAATAAGTCGTGAATATTCTAAACACAGAGGTTTGTAACGAAGTTGACGGTTGCTTTTAAAAGAGCTATTCGATTGAAATAATAAAATATCGATATAATATTATAGAAGATATTTCGTGTCATATATGTTGAAAGGTTTATAGAAAAATATATTTAACACTTAAAATTTGTAGGTGTTTGCTTTGATACTTATAACATAATAAAATATAAACTGGTAATCCTATGCTGTTACCATTTTAGTCAAATTTAATTTGCCTCTATTAAATTGAAACAATAGAGTGTTAAAATGCAAATCTATGTAGTAAAATTGATTCCCTACTCTTACTAAATCCACACTGTGACATTTGGCCTAATCAGAATTTCAAACGATAAGTTTTCTTATTCTATAAGTACTTATATATGACTAGCCTCATTTAAGTAGTATTGAGTATATAATTAAATATTTCCTCTGTCTACCATTAGTAACAGATATATCTCTTATTATTTACAGATATATTGTTAAACAAGTTCATCAAATAAATGTTTTGACTTTAAGAAAACGTAGCATACCTAAGAACACTAAAATAAGGACCATATCTATGGAAATACCGTATCGATAAATAAACTGGGACGGGAGGTCATGAAAATTTTCAGAACGCCCATGAACTGTGTCCAAGGTCAAAGAGGTCAGATTAGGGCCATTCGAGAGCTAGCCCAAAATGTAGGGTATGACCTCGATGCTGACCTATTTGGAATTCAAGTTTGAGGTCACAGGTATATTTGCTACCGGTAGATGGCGCTTATATCAGTTTTAAGTTGCAGATAAACTCTCTTTTATATCTATGTAGTAATATTTTGAATTGGCTGTGCCGCGAGGTTTCATCCGCGAAACCCACGAGCAAAAGTAAGCATTTTTATAGCTTATATTTTATTGTTACGTAAATCTTATTTAATTCTTTTTATTGTTACGTAAAGCTTATTTAATATAATGGTTTAAAGGTTGTTTTAAGAGTGTAGAACCATTGATAAAATCTAAGCAATCAAGTAACTACTTGCCTTTGAAAAAATCGATCAAAAACAGATGTGAAATGCACCTGCTGTTAAAATTCATTGGAATTTCATCAGATTTAAACTTTTAATTTACTTATAACTGGAAACATCTTTAATTAAATAATTTAGTTTTAATTTTCAAGTCAAATTTATGACTGATCGCATTAGATGCACTGAATATCAGTGCTTCATATTAAACTCTACGATCTGTAAAATATACACTGACTAGCTGTACCCCGCGGTTTCACCCGCATTGCTCCAGGGTGATGATATATAGCCCTTAACCTTCCTCGATAAATGGGCTATCTAACACCGAAATATTTTTTTCAAATCGGACCAGTAGTTCCTGAGATTAGCGCGTTCAAACAAACAAACAAACAAACTCTTCAGCTTTTTAATATTAGTATAGAATTGATGATGATGAATCGTTATTTTATAAGATGTATTTTCGAAAATGTATTTTAAAAACGGTACCAGGATAAAAGAAGTATCGAGAGTATTTGAAATTAAGTTTGAAAAGTAAAACATTGGCTACATTTTAACGCAGTAACATCGCGCCTGATATAACCGACCCACTTCTCTATTTCACTTCTATTATGAATGATTAACGTTGTATTGTTTTAGAGTACTCTAATTAGTGCAAAGTGTTTAGGAAATAACGGTGTTTTCAAAAAGCCAGTGTTTAATAACCTTATATAGTGTTCCCTCCACGTATCAATCCTATCCTACTAATACTTTAAATGCGAAAGTGTGTTTTTACGAAAAATCTACTTGAAGGATTTGGATGAAAGTTTACAGTAATACTAGCTGTGCCCCGCGGTTTCGCATTGCTCCGCTTCTGTTGGTCTTAGCATGATAATGTATAGCCTATAGCCTTCCTCGATAAATGGGCTATCTAACACCAAAAGAATTTTTCAAATCGGACTAGTAGTTCCTGAGATTAGCGCGTTCAAACAAACAAACTCTTCAGCTTTATAATATTAAGTATAAAATGGTTATAAATCAAAATAGCACATGAGCTATAGAAATTCTTGATTTTGCTGAAAACCGCGCGGCACAGCTAGTAATACATATCGTTGTTTCTGTATCACAATGCGGATTTGTCGAATGTATGTTTCATCGCGATACGTGTATCGACAGTTAGATGGTTTCCACTGCACCGTTCATCAATATATATAAAAATGAATGTCTGTATGTCCGTTATAGAATCGTAAAAAGCATTTGATACTGTGACGGTTTAACAAAATATTGTGCATGAGTCCACGAAGCTTTCCGAGTTGGTACGACCAATCTTCGACAAGACAAGAGAAGCTGGGGTGCATAGCTAGTATATTATTTATTATTGTAAAAGGTTTTTATAAAACAAATTACACAAATAGTTCCTTATTCCATAAAATAATAATATCTATAATGTTTTATAGTCTGACTTGATGTCATAAACAGTAAATGCACTGAACACTAGTTCTAATGACATGTCGTTTATGTCTTTATACGAGGAAATCCATCATCTCAATGAGATAAAAGTTACTTCGCGATTATTAAATTAAAATGATATAAATCCCATATAGTTGTAATAAAAGAACTCTCGAAACGATTTAAGGGAAATTACAGCAGCTTTTCAATCTAGCCACGTGGCAGAAAATAGGTCAACCATTATAGTATTAACAATAATCGTTTGTCTCTTTCTAGTGGTGTATTTTTTGAGTAAATAGAGAGAGATGGGCATAATGAAACGCTTCCACTGTGAACGGGCCATTTTTCACTAACTCGTAAAGAAATTCATGCATTGTTAGTTTGAACTGAAAGATTCTGTATTCAAATGCCTTTTTTGTGTTCTTTTCAATTTTTTTGGCGTTTCATTTCAATTTTTTATTTCATAATGGATGGATTTTTATATTATTTTAAACAATGTTAGTTGTATGCTAGGTTTGTTCAGTATTCAGTTGTTAAATTACATTTTTTCATATTGTTTTGTTTAATGTTGGATAGTTTTGGTATTGACGGAAATTAGCACAGTGACGGTAACATGGGTCATGCATTGACCCACTAGTAATTACTAATTTAGTACTTTAACTCGGAGTGTTAGTTTTTTATTCAAAGTTTTTTATACTAATTAGTTGTAGAGAAATAGCCTTTTAATTTAATTAAGTGAAAACAAACTATTAGTTAAATATTTGTAACTATTGCAATATTATTTCATGTTTTTGAAGTAAAACTTCTTTAGGCGCGTTGAGAGTAAAATTTCAAGGTCCCGTCATGGCAATACTGCCACGTTATGCAGTAAGGCGACGATTTTGGTATCTTTGAATCTAGCCAAAGAAGTTTCACTTCTGTCACATGTGCTCCGCATAGACGCTCTTTTTTTATTTGCCATGGATCCTTTTTTATGATAAGTAATTAATAATCCTAAAAATTATTCCCATTGATAAATACATTTTGCTCTTTTCAATAAATTAACTACTTATTAACTACAATTTAAATTTCCATACTACGACTATACAGTCGTGATAACATTTGATAAAAATAGTTAACTACCGTTAGATAAAATAACATACTACTTGTTCTAAAAATCGAACCTGCTACCTTAAATATTGACGCATTTTAAACTACATAAAAGATAATACTCCATCGGTAAACATTAAGTAATTGTGACACACTATGTGTCGCAACGATTCGCTCGTAAATTGTTTATCTGTTTTATAGTAACCGAGATATCATATAGTACGTAGCGGTTTGCTTCTATGAAATATGTGTTTTTATAGTTGATAGTTCTTGAAAACTTTTATCATATTTGACAAAGCAATTTCGTACATAAGTAGTTGATATGGAAGATATTTTTTGATTGTAATAAATAGGTTCATTGTTTATTTCTTTGAAATGTTATCTAGTTGTCGATGAAGAAATAATTTTACGTGTGTTTTGTATAGGTCCCGGGTTCTTAACTTTAGATAGATATTTTATAAAATAATGAGATTATAACGTATTTTCCATACAGCCTATTCCTCATATTGAATTACGATAATGCAGCATACTAAGAATATTTTGCAGATCATTTAAAAATAGGTACAGAAGATTGTTGAAACCAGAGAAAGATAATATAAATTAACATAAATGGCAGTTGTTTAAACAAAATTCTTAAAAACATAACATAAACACGAACGAAGTCACCGATCAAGACTACTTTCGTAATTAAAGAGCGAACTTTTAAAATTATTCATTTTAAATTTACACCAGTTTGAAAAGAAACATTGTTTAACAACTTTTTATAACCAACAAATTTATTTACTCTTTAAAACTCCCGTTAAAACGTAATTACAGTTTCAATTAATTATATTTTCGCTCATTAAATTGGTTATTTACGCAAAAGCCCGAATTTTAATTATGCCCGCTGCATGTGAAGCGTTGCCCAATTAACTTAACGAATTTAGTTTTTTACAGCAAACGTAGTGAAAGAATTTCGCACGAAACTCATCTCCACTAATTAACCAATTAAATTAATTAAAATTTCGTCTCGAAGAAAGCTTCATTAACGCGTAACACAATGCAACTGTTATAACGTTACATCATTCTTTACTTTCAATGTAGCCGAGTTGTGTAAACCTTTAATTATATCAAACCTCCGTCACAGAACCTCTTTGCACAGCACAACACAAAACTGGTCACTTACACATCACTCAAAAAAAAAAAGAATTAAAAAGTAAATTTCGAATTGCGCGCGGAATTCATAAGGACCCGCTCACATCGATGTTGCAAGCGGGCCACCGAGGGAACAACTAGGAAATGAACAGGCGCGAGGCACACTACCGTACGCTCCCACACTCAGGCACGTTATGTTAACATATTGTATATGTATAGGCCTGTATGCATCGGGAGGTGCGTTTTAAGCACATGCATTTATTTATACACAAGATTCTTTCAAAATCCTGAATGCAGCGA
Organism: Colias nastes; assembly: GCA_907164665.1. Taxonomy (NCBI): domain Eukaryota; kingdom Metazoa; phylum Arthropoda; class Insecta; order Lepidoptera; family Pieridae; genus Colias; species Colias nastes. Next base: position 17,010 of record CAJQZM010032194.1, on the reverse strand, counting down.
CGTTTAATCGTAATAGAGCCGCAGACGAATAATTAACATTAACAAGTAATAGTAATTAGAAGCAATAAAATAACAGTGTTTTAATTATTTTTATCGCACCGTTTCGATCTGCAATTGCAGATTATAATGTTGCGATTCCAAAAGAAAAATGTTACGGCTAAACAACAACCGTTATTACATAACAGTACGTGTGAACGGGACGCAGATAGTTTCTAGTGCGGTTGGAAAGAGAGTTCCGAGATTGTGTAACACAACACAGGGAAAGCTCGTACGTACTTTCTTCGTGTAATCATTACCTTTGCGACTTACGCGGTGTGCATGTGTGCGTGCTTTTGATTTTCATTTCGAACGAAAGGTCGCAAGTGTGCGCCGGGATTTTTCAATATGGCCCCTGTTTTGAAAATGTGTCGGCGCAATTTTGGGTGCTGCTGCCGCGTGTTTAGGTCTATTTTCGTGGGGACGCGCGTTTGGCAGCTTTTTGAGTTCAATGACACACCGTTTGGCATATGTCTTGGACCTATTTTTTCGCTGGTAGGCTGAAGTCCACAAAAGACTTTGTATTTCCATAGAAATATAAGTAGGACGTGCGTAGTGGGAGTGTCATCGAGTTTTCCTCAAAATAAATTTCAAGTCAATTTGTGGAATGGCTTGTTTGTAAAATGCTAATGAGTCGATGTAACGAGAACTGCTTGGAAATGAGGACACGGAGATAGTTACAATAAATCATTATATCGATAGTTCGGCCATCCGATAACAGATGGCGTTTTTATCAATTCCTTTATTGAGGATGAAGTTTACTTATCTATTTAAATATAAAAACAACGAAGTTATAATGCATCTAAATAAAACATTTGACGCGTATGTATATTATTTTACCATACTGCATTGATGATATAATGTTTATTGAAGTCAAAATCTTCAATCTTTCGTTAATGAATGAATTTTATCAATGTAAAATAATAAATTACTGATTTTAACAATTACCTATCTACTTTGATATTTAAATGATACGTGAAAAAACTTTAATTATAATTAAGCTTTGTCTCAAAATAGATGCATATATACTGTAAATTGCTATTGCATCACAACGAAGGAAATGAAATAACAGACATAATATTTATACATCCGTCTCTTCCTGTCGCGATAGCGCCATCCTTGTCGCGCTTCAAGAAAATCCCATCCGAGCGGCGGAAGCGTGTGACGTATGTTCGCGCTACTCTATCATAAGCGTTAGAGTGTATTGCCGTTTCGCTCCTGCAAGGCAACAGAGTGCGTTGACCTGTCCTTGTTTTGTCTGTGTGCAGCCTTGCTTTACAGTTATACGCAGTTGTTTGTATGTGTTGGTGTGCATCATAAGGGCTGTTGCACACAGTATCACATTTTATTTACCATTCATTTGATGTAATATGCAGTCAAACCTTATCCATTTTGAGTGAAATAACGATGCTTACCTGGAAAGAGAAAATTGTTTTATTAATATAATGTTCAATGGTACTTTATTGGAGTGCTTACAGTAATTGGCCTATTCATTTCTATGATTAACATTGTTAAACGTAATTTTTCATTTAGTAGAATTAGAATAGTTTATATATGCTATTCAATAGTTCACTAATTTTATTCAGTGCTAGACAATATTTATGTTATAAATTACAATACATAAATAGATTATAAAAAATGAAAATTCAGCTGCATTCCGAAAGGAAAACGCATCAAAAATGAAACGTTCCTAACATACGTATAAAAAACGTTGCGTCAGAGCCCATAAAAAATGTCTGCTAGGCGTCAACGCGTTACATCACTGCGCGCGCATGTGTGCGTGGCTCGTGTGTGCACACGTGCTCAGTTCACGCACACATCCACACCCTTTTGTGGTATGTAGGTTTCTACCTTAATGAGTACTTTTTTAAAAGCGCTGAAAAGGGAAAACTCTTTGCACCGCTATAGGCCTTTGATTCTAACGTTCGCTATTTAAATTTTTCCTTGATTAGATTTTAAAGGTTCTAGAATTCTTGCGTCAAAGGCGTGTGAATTCGAAATTCGAATTTACTTTTTTTTTCATAAAATTAATTAATGACACGTTAAGAGGTTGCCGGTTCAAGATGTTCGTTAAATAACGCGGGGTTTAATAACTTTTTTTTAATAAGGCACGCGAATAAAATAAAAGGAAAATGTATTTGACGTTATACGTATATTTTTAAATGTATTAAATGATAATGTTGTTATCTATTACGAACTCCTGACCCGAAATAAGTTATTACTTAATGTCTACATTGAAATGTCTATAAAATAGACTTGTAAAGCACTGACTATTAGGTGCATTAGGTCTTCTAAATAACCTTGAATACAGCTTTGATTCAACTTATGACTATTCAAATAATGTAGCCAGTTAGAGTGATTAAATAAATTATTTACATTAATAAATATTTTAATATTGAAGTATATAAAACCCAACGAAGGGCATTATCCTTGGATGGAAATTAAAACATGTTTAGGAATAGTGCACATTTATTTATCTCGCAGTAATACAGTATGCAGTTCTTATTTTTATTTGTCTCAAAATTGCTATTTTATAAGAAAATACCTTCAAGGACACCGTAAGTTGCTATTGCCTATTTCGTATAGTATTATATTATCTGTGCTATTACTAAAGTAATTTCTAACATATATCTCTACGTAATAGGTAATAGCCTATTTAGTACTTCCAATTTACCAACGCCTACTTCAAACTAGCTTTAAATGCGAATCTAACTCATAAGAACCTAGATCTTACACGTAACCAATAGCAACGTAACATCTATAGAAAAAAATATCACAAATGTACGTTCATTCACATCGTAACAATGCATGATCTATTATTAACTAATACCTGACCTAGCTCAGTTGATTACGTATACCATATCTATATATATGTGTATATAATACATATTACATATTACGTATTAGATACAAAGTTGCAAGTCCTTTGTTTTGGCGCTTGCATACATCAATATGGGGAAAATAATATTTTTGTATGTTTGTTTATTTGTGGAATAAACTCATAATCTATCTCGATTTTAATTTTCCTATATGTAAAGCTAAATTAGCGTAGATAATATTAAACATGTCAATAGAATATGGAGATACGGGTAAAAACCGAGTCCATATTGATAAAATATTTATTCACCATTTTAACACATAAAATCTATACATAAAAATCTAGCGTTTAAAACAGATTTTATTACCTACTTTGGTAATTTCTTAAGGTCTAGTATCCTTCGTCTTTATATTTTCTATCTTTATTTTGTATCCTTTGTCTTGTACACTAAGAATTTCAGTAAGATCTTCACCAAAATCTTACCGCCCACGATCACAAAACCATGTCGCAAATCAGTTGCACTCAAAGTTATTAACCAGATGCGCCCCAATTTGATTGGTGCCCACTTAATGCTATTTGCATTCCATAGATACAGCTTATAACCGGCCATTTGCTTTTTTCTGTCATAGACATTTGACGTTTAGAAAAAAAAGTTAGTGCGGGCAATGGCGGGAGCGTAAATTATGCTTTTTTATATCATTATAGGTTTTTATCGAGGCATTTTTTATACCTACATAAAATGCTTTATTTTAACGTTGAATCTTGTTAAATTTACTTAAGTACATAGAATAGGTATCTTAAATTAAATATTTGTAAATTTATTAAAAAGTTTGTCTGAATCGAATTGAAAATGAAATTCTGCAATGTTAAATATTGTATTAACAATTAATAATATAGGCGTATGCGATCAAATTACATCTCGCAATCAAAAATTAATGTGGGCGAGGCACCATTAAAATAAATGCACAATTATTCAACTTAAAGAAAGTGCTTTTACTAAGTGAAAGTATAATTAATCACGAACTAAGCCTTGCCTAATTTTGAGCATGACAACTGACACTTAAAAATATACTCTGTGGCCGTAGAGGGAGAATGAACTATAGAGACGATATCGGCGTATACCCGAACGAGATGGCGAATCCTTACGTCAATGTTGCCAACTTTTACAAAAACTTTTTATCCGAAAAACTGGCAAAATATCTTTAAATGTTTGGGTATTTTTTTGTAAGATAGGTTTATGAAGAAAAAGACAGATTTGTAAAGATTTTGTAATTTATTAACTTACTACCAACATAAAAAAAACTTATAATTAAGAGTTAAGGACGGTAACATATTCTATGATTTTTTACTGGTAACCACTTCTTCCTTCCGGTAGCTCGAATCCATCTGCATAATGTGTTTGTTTCTTTTGGAAACCTAAAAAAACATATTTAATATTAATAAACTTTTCACGATTTTGGGGAAAATTTTTACCCAGTACTGGTATCCCTCATGTTAATCACATGATTATACCATAAATTTAAAACTACGTAAAAACAAATGGCGTCCTTAACCTCAAGAACACTTCTTAATTTAGTCGGATAACACAAAAAAATTTTATGTCTATTTTGATGAAAATATTATATATTTGCAGATAATTTCACATTAGAGAGAATGAAAATGGATTAACTTTATCCAGGTCTATAAAACAATATACTTCAAAATAAGTTTACTTACGTGTGAAAGGTAATATTTGGTAATCTTCGTTCCGGCCGATTTTTACAACCAATCACACTACAACGCACCATATTTTCACTTTAAGTCGGTTTAAAACAGATCACTGTCAACGTTAATTAAACTTTGAAGTCACATATCAGCGAGAAAAAACAGAAAACTAGCAAAACAATGGACTGTAGCCGTTTGTTTGGGACAAACTAGCTTTGTCCCCAACAAAAGAAATCGCATAACATGAAAGAAACAAAAAATAATGTTTCTGTCTCGCTTGCTCTAAGCTTTATAGTCATAAGTGTATTTCTCTCACGCATTTCTTGTCATTTTAGTGCCTCCTCTATAGTTCATTCTCCCTCTACGTCTGTGGCGAAAAATGACAGATGTCATTTTGTTATCTGTCAATTTTCCTGTTGGATTAAAATCTACCTACATCAATGCTAATTACCTATTGTACTGATATTAATACTGATTCGCGAAGTGACTGGACAAAAGAAGATTTATTTCTAGACATAGAGAAGAAAGAAGAATGTTTATATCTATTACACATTGTTACCAAGAATTTGGATTTAGCATGGAGTGAAGTAATACGTACGTACGTTTTTATTTATTTCTCTATACCTACTGTAAGTTATTTTTTAAGTATTAATTTCTTATTATTTTCATTATTCCTCTCCTATCCTATATACATCTTATATATAAAATTCTCGTGTCACAATGTTAGTCTGCATACTCCTCCGAAACGGGTGGACCGATTCTCATGAAATTTTCTGTGCATATCGGGTAAGTCTGAGAATCGGCCAACATCTATTTTTCATATGTACCACGGGCGAAGCCGGGGCGGACCGCTAGTAATATATAAATTAATTATATTCTAAAATGTTTTCACTGAGATACGTTATGACTATGTTAGGCGCGCCGCACACCAGGCATACATTTGTATCTCGATAATTGTGGCGCCACATTTGAAACGCGACACATTTATCGCCCCCATATATTTGTACGCGAGCACGCACACCGAGGAAACATTTGTAGCGGGCGCACTTTGTGGCGAGACGTTGTCCGCGCTACACGAATTCAAGATCGAACACGTTCGTTATTTGTGGCGCCACACCAAGAAATCGTCGTCATCAGACGATGATGTTGACATTCTCAAAGCGGTGCCACGCTACAAATGTGCTTCCGATGTGCGCATATACAATACATTTGTAGCAAGCTGAATTGTAGCGCATTGATTGTGGCGACGTAAATGTTCGATGCATGTAGCATGTGGCGCTGGTGTGCGGCCCGCCTTAGATGTTACGTAGTTGTCATCTCTTGTTTAACCTTCAAGTTCTTTACCATTGTGTACAAAGAAAAGAAAGCATACCTACTATTAAGCATGTCTTTAAGAATATTCTAGAAAGTCATAAAGCTGGAAATTCAGTTAAATATATCGAACGAATAATTTTGGTGACAATAAATACTATTCATATGAAGCTTTAAATGTCCATGGTAAAAACGGTTTTCTACAATAGGTATATTTATTTCAGTTGGCTGATAGGTACTTCCTTAGCATATAGAGTAATGGTTTTCTCATTTTCTGTGTCCATTCTTCTATTAGTCCTTCAAAATTCAACATCACGAACTTAAAGTAATTGTAGACGAAAATTTAGTAGCCCATATTGATTAAATCTTTATAACTCTGTAGATAATCTTACTTAACACATAAACAACATATGCTATAAATATTAATATAAAGTACATAATCCTGTAAGAGTAAAAACACTTTATTGCAAAGCAATGAATGATTTTACGTAACTTAGTGATACGTATCGTAAATTATTATTTTTATATACGTCATAAAAATATAAATAATATATTGCTGATAGTTTTGTATTTTGTATATGGAGATATTTTTAATATTGCCAAATTAGTGCATACGAATTTTACGTAATATATCCAAGACTTAAAAGTATATGATTTATGTTGAATTTAAAAAAAAATGTAGGTTGTGGGCATTCTTAAAGATAATATAAACAGTCAATAGGTTTAATAGCGATTTACGATGTTGTAAACAATACACTGTTCCATTAAAATATGTATAATTAATTTGATTAGAACACCTTCTATAATAATTTATATCAAAAATTATTTGCGGTTAAAAAGTTACACCACGTCATTTCTAAGCAGAATTTTCATTCCAATATTGATTATTTTCCCACACCCTGTTGAAAAATCAAGATGGCGGCCGAAACCGCGGGAAAAATCTAGCGTGCACGAAGTCCATGCGTTTCAATTACTTATTCTACACATATCAGCCACAATACCTAAGCTCGGTATATTGCAATTTGGTCAATGTCGTATTTTAATCGAGTACTATTTTTCACAGATAATTCTCTGTGCGTTCGGTTTTACTGGCATTGGTAGTTCTGTGAATTCTATTATCTATGGTCTGTGTATGGTATTTGTGGGATTTTCCTTTTAATATTTTTAACGGATAAAATATTAAATACACATTTATAATAACTTTACACTTACGATTGAATAGATAGTTACAAAACATATTTTTTAAATTAACCTTTATTACCTAATATTATATTTTCTAACTATGTAAGTCTCGCGTCTATAGGGATTTTAAAACACAGTTTTAAATGAATAATTCTACAAATAATCAATTACGTAGCATAGATATAATACGTTATGAATAATTATCACACTTATATAACAAAACGTGAAAGAGAACGGACAACACAAAAGTCATAATTTATATTAAAATCTAATATAAAAAGCAAATATTGCGTAAATCCGTGTTATGTGAAAGCACCGAAAAAATACACAAATACACGCGCAGTCGATGCACGCGTGTGCGTTTCGTCTATGTGTGCGTATGACCTACTTACGAACAAGTTCGGATAACTTCGGCCGCTTCCGTCGCGCTAACATGTTTGCCACCATCACACGCGCGGCCATCTTAAAATGAACCGCGCGCGTCAAACCGTTACGTACACAAATATACGCGATAGAGTTCATCATAAAATGTCCGGCTGAATTACGTATATTGTCAAATGTTTACATCTCGATTTCACTCTTATCACAGCGTCTTTCGTTTTACTTCCGAAGTCTCGCTTTCGATTTCGAATAGTTTTTATCAATGAGATATTGGCCCAATTATACATTCTATTTTTGTCAACTGTTTTGAATAAATTATCGACCGTTAACTGATTATATGATGTGTTTATATAAAAAGCAATAAAACTAACGGTAAATGTGTTTGTTGTGGTGAATTTAAATATATAAATACTTATTTTTAATCTATAAACGGACGCAGGATAATGTTATTGTCAATAAACTTTCTTTTGCGCATATCCGATTTCCGAAACGCACACACGCAAAAAATTACGAATTTAACTTTCGAATTCGTGGGTTTTTTGTGGCGATGATTTCAAATCTATACAATAAGCGCGCCAAAAATTACGAAAGATTCGAGAACAAAATCTGTTCATTAAAATATAGATAAAAAAATATTTGATACTTCAATGACAAAGCTACTATCTTAGACAAAAAAGTCCTAGTAAAAAACTTCTTTTAATAAAAACTGACATGTATTTTTAGATTCTATTTATATGCACTATTTTATATTATCTAAGTATATTATCTATACTAATATTATAAAGCTGAAGAGTTTGTTTGTTTATTTGAACGCGCTAATCTCAGGAACTACTGGATTTGAAAAATTCTTTCGGTGTTAGATAGCCCATTTATCGAGGAAGGTTATAGGCTATATATTATCATCATACTAAGTTCGGGTTTTGTATCTATATTTTTAAATGAAACGATGAATTTTATGGAAAACTTTTTAGAATATGGTTAGGTAAATCACCTGCTGTATGATTTGAATATTAACTAAGTAATAAATGAGATACAATCAAAATTATGTTTTCCATAAAAGGGTTTATTTTACGTACTTAAGTAGAAAACGTGGAAGTATGTCCAAACTTCGGCAGGTGCCTTTTGATTGTATGTAAGTATTATATTTTGTTTATTATTTTATTGTTTGGCAAGGACACGGGTTGGTATAAATTTAAATTATTGTAGAGTACATAATCGATTGTTTTTTTTGTGTATTGTTTTTGACCAGCAATTATTTGAAAATTCTTATTCGGCATTGGTTCAATTTTATATTTCGAGCGTCTAATCCTAGAATAGAAAGATTATAGAATTTTTATATTACGACGATTTGTGTCGTCATTATCTACTACATAAATCATTGTTTAGTAGATAGTACATAGTAGTTTACGTCACTTATTTGATACAGTAGTATTATTAGCTCAAACGGCAAACCAAATGGTTGACATTGATTCTACCATAAACAAATCTTACAAGGATGACACTAAATCAAATAAATATAAATCATAGACAATACAGAACATTCACTATTTCGTCACTTGTATGCAAAACGCTGGAGAAAATCGTGAGTCAAAAAAACACTTTCACCGTTAGATAACGTACCGGTTTGTAACGTTATAACAGTTATTTCGGTGATTTTTGAACTGTTATTTTTCACTGTTACTTTTCGACGGATTACCGTGTGAATTTTGATTTCTTGTGTTGTGTTTTATACTATTGATCATTTAGAAATATTTTTTTACGGATTTTAAACGACAAAATTTTGTATTTCAAAAAGTATTAGATATTATCAATTTTTTCTCAATTTCAATCTTCAGCATTTAATGATTGTTTATTTTTCAATTAGTGTTTATTTTATGAATTTGTTTATATATACCTAGTGTGTATTCTTTATAATTGTATTGGAAATTAGCTGCCCCAGCAGTTTGTAGAGTTGCCCCCTTTTCGTGTTTTCTCTCCATTCGAACCTATCGCTATAGCATATGCTTTCTCATAAACATTAGCATATTATGCTTTATCATAAACATTAAAAAGTAACCGAATCGGTCGAGCCGTTCTCGAGTTGTACGCTCAGGAACACATTTGGTGATTTATTTTACTATAAAGAAGATTCCCTATTCTCGTAGCATTAAAAATATTCACAATAATACAAAGTTTTCAAGGCAAATATATGTCCGTATATATTATAATAATCGCGTGATACGAAATACGGTGAAGGGCGACTTTAATGTCTAAGTACAAACAAGTATCCTGCATAATTACACACGAAAATCATCTTGCTTAAATAATTATGATTTGATAAGACATCTTAAATTAAAGGTCAGCTATTATGCGGTAGTCTGGAGCTGATTGATTTTGTGTGTGTGTGTGTTTTTTCTGTCAAATTAATAAAAAAAATCTATTTTTTTTACCTAGTAAGTAGCTCCCTCTGTAGTCTATGTACAGAGTTAAATAAATGCTGTCAAATTAAAAAAAAATGTATTTTTTTTTTATACTTACCTAGTAAGTAGCTTCGTAGGTACAGAGCTAAATAAATTGTCAGTAGTTGTCAGAAACCGAACTACGATTTGTAATAAAAATTTGGTAAAGGCAGACTATTAGATAGAGTCTAGAGATATTATTTTTAGGAAAGAATAACATCCAACCATACTCACAAACTTTCCCGTTGATAACGTGAAAAAGATAGATTTAGAAGATTTTAGCCGTGTTCATAGTCACATAGTAAAACGTAATTTACACGTAAAAGTATGTTCCAAGCTGATAAGTATAGTGATAATAAAGGCTTCCCACACCACACTTTTAAGCTTTTATCAGCCCACGTGTGACATGCCTTTAACGGTACTAAAGATACCTACGCGAAAATTTTACGCAATAGAAGAAAAGATTTTGAAGTAGCTCTCTAGTGCAGTTACATGAAGAATGTGGTTCTAAAAATAGTATTTCGAAGAAAGAAAAAAGAGACAGTCACATTTAGTAACATTTTTGATAAGTTACATAAAACAGAAAACATACAGTTACACGTGTTAGTATAATTTCTAATTAGACTTAGGTTCCCATCATGATAAAATATCTGATAACATTTTACATAACCTTACATAAATAACTAAAAAGTACTCTAAAGCAATGTCCATATATTTGAATATTTTTTCTCTCTCTTGCTATATATCCCATTCATAAATTTAAGGGCCCTTAGTAGGTGAAAACGGCAAAATGGACTGTTATCTATGAGCTATAATTAAAAATATTGAAGTTTTTTCGCACTGAAATTTCTAATATGTATTACAGAACGTATGTGTGATGGGATGACTGTTTCCAAAACACGATTGGAAAAATTTTGCTCGATAAAAAAAAGTCCTGAAGTTACCTCTAAAATATCATATAAATGCTCATTACAACCGTATTTTACGATAATAATTCGTATAAAATCACAAATACATAGGTACATAACTACATACCTTCTCGATTTCGTGACAGTTTTAGATTTAGAAAATACTAAATATTTTCATTCACTTTTTGATAAAAATGTGAATGGCGCTTACGATTTTTAGTTTCGAGCACGTTGATTCCATACTGAACGCGGCATTTCCATACTAAATTCCTCACCCCTTACCTCAGGCCCGAATAGCTGAATTTTCGCTGACCGCCTAACACCCCTTAATCGCAGGTACCAACTTTTGCGTATCACTCTGGGTGTAAATATCTATTTACCATCTTCATTTCTTCAATTCCATTTAAAACAGTTATTTCTCCCATTGATTTATCATTAACCTTCACTTTATCTACACAGTAATGGTATGTTGAGATCGGAGTGCGGGCTTATTTGTGTCACGTTTAACTGTTTTTTCTTTTTAAAGTGAAACTTTTATTACATCGTCTCAAACTCTTTGGTCTGTGTAGCGCATGTCGCGTGACGTACGATAATTATCGTACAAATACGATAATTATCGTAAGTTTCACTTTTACCGTGGTTTCATAAAACCACACAACGTTTTTTTTTTCTAATGTTACGTATTTAGAAGTTAAAATTTAGGTTAGGAAAACTATTTAAGAAACTTTATTAGTAAAAAATACTTATTGGTTATTTTGAATTTAAAGCTTCTCAGAAAAGCTAGCTTTAAATACCACATACATACCTCATATTTTTTTTTTTTAATATTTAATTTTAAAATTGGTGATGTATACGTATGCAATCCGTAACCACCTTTATTATAAGTTATATTAGATACTAGCTTCCGCCCACGACTTTGTACGTGCATCCCCGTTTTTCCCCGTTCCCGCAAGAATTTCGGGAAATCCTTTCTTAGCGGATGCCTACGTCCTAACATCTACCTGCATGCCAAATTTCAGCCCGATACGTCCAGTGGTTTGGGCTGTGCGTTGATAGAGCACTATATCAGTCACCTTTGAGTTTTATATAATATATAGAAGTATATGGTTACTTTCCTACACATTTTCAACGTGTATGGAACGTAGAAAGACCAGGACCATGACAACAAAAAATATTTTTTTAATTACTTAATAAAATAAACAGCATTCATAATCTCTTAATGTCTTCTGTATCCAACCGTCTAGTATAATAATATTATTTAGGCTAAACAAAATTTCGCGACTATCTCCTATCATGACCGATAAAAAACAACTTTTACAACAATAACCTCATTATACTATCGTACATTGACACCAATACAGGTGTTGTTTTATTTGTGAAAACGTTTTTCGTGCAAAATTAGTTGACACTATTTGATATTTTTTCCTGTTACGCAAAGTAGGTAATTCACGTGATCTTTTGTTTTAGAAAAGTAAGTGTGAATATTAATTCCAAGGGGGTTACCATGATAATTATCTTACACTAGCGCTTCGCGGTATCACCCGCGTGGTTCCGTTCCTGTTGGTCTTAGCGAGATGATATATAGCCTATAGCCTTCCTCGATGAATGGGCTATCTAACACCGAAAGAATTTTTCAAATCGGACAAGTAGTTCCTGAGATGAGCGCGTTCAAACAAACAAACTCTTCAGCTTTATAGTATTAGCAGATAGGAGCAGATAAATGTAATATAACAGAAAAATGTAATATGTTTTGCTCATAACATCGATTACCCATCTATATCATAACCGCGCTAGATCGATTATTGGGTGCAAAGAACCATGAGTGCGTCCTTTATAACGTGTGACATGGTTTACCTTTTATAAGCAGTAAATGTGCAGAAAAATAGTTTTTTTTTTTCAGTAACGTGAACGTGTTCAGCATCAGAAAAGAAGCAATAATTTATATTACACCTCAATCATTATTAATTTATTAACATCCTAAAAACGACAAACACACAAATATGTGTATATTTGACATTATTTGTCTGTTTCTCTTCACTCAAATCTCTTCCAAGCAACGAAATACCACAGTCTAACAATCTATATCCATTTCTCAAGAGAAACAAGCAGTATGAATACTGCGGTAATACCATAGTATAAAGAGAACTTATCTTCCAAATCCATATTCTTCAAACTATTCAACTTAATATTCCCGCGCATGACGTCATTATCGCGTGCATTGACAGCCTTGAGGTAAGGCTGTGTGCTGATGGGAAAACTATCGGCACTGTGACAACGATTTCGTTGTCACGTTAATAACGGTATTTTTGTGAAATAACAGTGATTTTTGAGTGTGATTTTGTAAGTTTTTTGGAAAAGCTGTACCTAATTATTTTTAGAAAAAAAAAGAAATTTGGCTACAGTAATGAGAGCCAATCTGTGATTTAATAATAGTTAGTAGTTACGGATGAAACATAGCAGTAGATCAAAGTAATAGTTGTTTGACCCTATGATTACATTAATAAACAACATTCGAAGGAATATATGGTTTAAAGCCAATTACCAAATCCACATATGAAATTATTAAATTACTGTACTTAATCGATTATTTAAACTATTCAAAGCTTTCACAACAAAACAAACATACAAACAAACTACTTTCTTTTAAAGTCGGTTAATGATGCAACAAATCGAAGCAATGAACGTTAACAATGTACCATTTAAGGCGTTCATTAGACATTAGGCAACTTGACTGATGTGTCATTTGACATGTACATACATCACTATGTACAATATGGACTTAGTACTACCTAAAATCCTTATATAGTTTGATATTTTAGCTATTTATAATTAATAGTAAAAATTAAATATTTTTTATCTAGGAAATAACACCATTTTCATCTATAGTCTATACACGTAGCAACTGGCAAGATTACTTATTTTTAATAGCGAACGTTGAACAATACGAAAAAATTGCCTCCATAAAAAAATCAAAAAGAACATGTCAATCGAAACTTGGCTGTACAACAAAAAACCATTGCCAAAATTAAGAAGAAATTCGGAAAAAGCAATTCAAAAATGGAACTCAGCTATGATTTAAAGTTTAAACGATAGAAGGGTCGCACATCCGCACTTTTGCGCACTCATAGATAGACCGGCCTTGCGGTGGCTGTTCAACTCTGTGACACACTTTTGAGTTGGCTTCGAGCCGTGGCTACGCATATTCCAAACGCAACCTTATCTCTTAGTAATAAGGTTGAATACTTAATGACAAAGTCGTATAGTTTTAATTGAGACGGCCAGAGCTATCCTGTCGCGAATTTCGAAATTTAAATTTTTAACTTTTTTAATGATACAGCGAAAGTTATTAGGATATTTTTTTTTTCTTATTTGGAATATTATTCACACGATGACATATTTATAAAATGTCATGTTTATTTCTGCAAAATTATAGTGGTAGTGCATCTAAATTCTAATGTCAGTTTGACATAATATTACATGGAAAAGATTTTCTTGAAGTATTTTTTAATAAGTAATAAATACGCGTCCATCGACTTCACAGTTGAAGTGACCTTTTGACTCGACAATTACGGAGTGTGAATTTTCGTCCAAGAACATTTTGTATCTTTTTCAAGATTTTACTTGAATTTTAAAGCATGTAAGTAAGTTATATCACAGATTACTACATAGTTATTCGACATATATGTACTTAGGAATTTTCACATGTAAGTACATTACAATTTTTATATCTTTATACAAGTTTATTTATTTGTTTATTAGTTAACTAGCCTTCCCATTGTCTGTTTCGTCTCTAACTAAATAAATAATATACTTAAACCTCTTTCGAGAACCACTCTATCTATTAAACCGCATCAAAATCCTTATTATCCGTAGATTTAAAGATCTAAGCATACCTACATAGAGAGAGACAGCGGGAAGCGACTTTTTTATACAATATAGTGATTAATTACATCGGAAGTTTTGGGTTCCTTTTAATATTCTATTTCAAAATATACAGACTTATGTCCGTTTGTAAATTAAGAAACTATTGTCAACTGAAGGACAGGCTTATAACCCGGTTTCGCCTATCAATTGTATAAAAAAGAGTTGCGACAAATTCAATATGGCCGCTGTTTCGACATCTCGGAAGGTCGAGTTTCACTTAAATTTAATCACAATTCAACGGAAATAGGCTGGCAAATTATGGCATTTATTCTTATAGTACCTAGTTAAAAAATTATACACTAGGAAAATAATAAGACGCGTGACCGCACATCTAAACTTAAATCTATATCAATATATTATGTGCTAATATGTATAGAGAGGATAGATTGGTATGTTAGTATGTTTGTTCACGTATCAATGGCAAAAATTACTGGACGTATTTGGATGATACTTTACAGTAATATACTTCAGAATAACACATGAGCTATAGAAATACATGATTTACAGCTAGAATATTATAAAACTGAAGAATTTGAAAAAATCGTTCAGTGTTAGATAGCCCATTTATCGAGGAAGGCTTTATATTATTATCAT
Organism: Colias nastes; assembly: GCA_907164665.1. Lineage (NCBI taxonomy): Eukaryota > Metazoa > Arthropoda > Insecta > Lepidoptera > Pieridae > Colias > Colias nastes. The sequence goes on along the minus strand of CAJQZM010032194.1, from coordinate 1,714 downwards.
CACGCTAAGACTAATAGTAGCGGAGCAATGCGGGTAAAACCGCAGGGCACAACTAGTTAAAAATTACGATCCGAAAACTTGAAGACATACAGCATGAATATTTTTGCAAATGGCCGCTAGGCGTTAATATTTTTATTCATAAATCACAACAGATTTCCATAAAGAACGATCCTCTGCTTTTAAAGTATTTTTCATTACCATATTTTAACTAGGTGACAACTGAAATTTATTTATTTTCTCTGTATTTTTCTCCAGTATTAAGCAACGAACAGACAAGACTTTTCACAGAAAAAATAAGGTTTTTTAATTTGTGTTATATAAAAAAGAGCGTGTGACACGTATCAGAAGTGAAACTTCTTTGGTAAGTTTCAAAGATACCAAAATCGTCGCCTTACTCCATGACGTGACGGTATTGCCATTGCGCGTCCTTGAAATTTTACTCTCAAGAAGATTAAGAAGCGCCTTAAGAAGTTTCACTTCAAAAAGCCCTTTAGTAGTTTCTCGAAAACCAGCCCTTAGACAAAGTGACGTCACACGTGAGTTGGCACGAATATATTACATATATGCATTTAGTGGACTTGAACGGTTTAGTTACTGGCTAGTGACTAGCTCTAGTATGTGGTTAGCTAGATGTAGAAATATTCGAATTTTTCGAACTTCTGATTTGAATGTGAACTTCTTTTTTATGTTGAATGAAAAGTATGATAATAATTCATTTTTCCTTATTTATAATCTAATGGGTTGTAAGTAGGTAATAGAAAATGATAATTAGAAACAAGGTTTATGATTTGTAATTGTTGTAATAAAGTATATTATGTTTGTCTGTTAATAATTAATATATCATAATTTTCCCTCAGAACTATCCAGCTAATTTAATTATAGAAAAAGTTATTTATGTTCTCTCAAATTTTAAAAATTTAAATTTAGAATCAATTGTGTTCTAAAAAAAATATTTCAGCCAGTATTCAATGACCGTTAACTAAAATTTGAAAATAGAACGGTAAGTATTGAACACGGCACACGCACACATACCTACTAATATTATCATATCATACCTACTGTAGCGCATGTTTCACGCATGCACATGTGTGAAGTGCGATTGAATTGATTTGATACTTTTAGATTTTATTTAGAAGGCTGTGTACTTGCTAAATGTAATGTTTTATACTGTTAATTTTATGAGATAATTTGTGTGCTGAGTGTGAGAGTATTACAATGTAGTTTGATTTGATGATTCATTAGAAAATGTGTATACCTGATATTTAATTTTATATTGATTAGTATGCATTGTGATGATATAACATTTACAAAAAATTCATGTTATTATTTAGTGAAACAATGATTATTTATTTGCACCAACAGCAATAGTTTTGAGCAAACTATTACGACGTATAAATTGCATAAAATGTTGAATATGTTTAAGAGGCCGTATCGATTTTAAGAGTGATTTTGACTTGTTTCTTTAATTCTTTAGGAGCTCGTTTAAAAAAACTAACTACTATGTTATATGAAAGTAATGGTATAATTTAAAATTCTCTAGAATATTCGATTATATAGATCTGCCGTAACAACGTTTGCGCTCCCGTATATAATCTAAAATTCTAGAGAACTTTAAATTATTCCATTTCTTTCATAAAACATATAATATGTATTTTTTTTATTGCAAATTTTTAAGCATTAACCTATCATTTAGTGTGTATTTTTTATTTTTTTT
>CAJQZM010032192.1:0-14223 GCA_907164665.1 Colias nastes | reverse complement strand
TAAGGTTTTTCGCGGAAAATGTTCGCGTGCTAGACTTTTATGGTAGTTGCGGTTCGTAACAGTAATTACTTAGTAGTGCTTCGTTAAAAGGTTTAGCGTATGTTTGTATATTTAATTCAGATAAATATATTATGTGCAAGTATATAAAAATTAATGATGTTGTATTTTTTAACTGTACAGTTTTTTTTCTGTTACATATCTATACTTACTAATATTATAAAGCTGAAGAGTTTGTTTGTTTGATTGAACGCGCTAATCTCAGGAACTACTGGTCCGATTTGAAAAATTCTTTCGATGTTAGATATTCCATTTATCTAGGAAGGCCGAAGGAATAGCTTATAAGCTATATACCATCACGCAAAGACCAACAGGAGCGGAGCCACGCGGGTGAAACCGCAGGGCGCAGCTAGTAATTCTTAAATAGTGAGGTAAAGGATACTTCAGGCACTGGTTTCTTTCACGTGAAACCAAATTTCAACCAAATCAGTTAAGAGTCCATATCGATTTTAGAGTGATTTTGACTTGTTTCTGTAATTCTTTAGGCGCTCGTTTAACAAAACTAAATTAGTAACAATGTGTTTTATTATCTTAAATTAAAGATTCATTCAATATCTAAAATATGTTCGAGACAATTTATTGATATTCATTGTCCAGTTTGTTTAATAGCCAATAACCTGAGGCGTGTTTCAATTTTTTCCATGCGGGACGTTCGTGTCTTTGTAGTTTACTCGGAATTTAAAAGAAGAAGTTTTCATATAAAATATACAACAGTAAAGACACTGAGACATCCTAAAATATGTTCGAGGCAATTTAAGTACTTTTATTCAAAAATTCAAAGAAAATCTAAGTTAAAATAGCCTTACTTTGATGAAATTTTATGTGTATTTGGCGTCGAATTTCTAAAACATACAACAGAGTAAAAAATAAATAAAAAATACACATTAAATGATAGATTTATGCTTAAAAATTTGCAATCAAAAAAATACATATTATATGATTTATGAAAGTAATGGAATATTTTAAAGTTCTCTAGAATTTTCGATTATATACGGGAGCGCAAACGCTGTTACGGCAGACCGCGCTCCGCGCTTTAGGGAGTAGGACGTGTTGCGCTGCTCCGTCAGACAAAAAATTACTAAAGTACGTTTTTCCCGCGCGTAGTAGTCGGGAAGCCCACGATACTAGATTAGAATTGGTGGAGTAGACGATACCGAGATAATAAGGTCCTATAATGTTTCCACTTTGAGCGCTTTCAGCCTTTGCTACTCGACTACACGATGATCGCGTTCAAACGTAAAAATACTAGCTTTCGTCCAGCGCAATTTTGTATTAGGACTCTTAAGGAATTTTTGTGAGAAAAAACTTCAACCATTTACGATATAAAAATCCATCTTTACAAACATACGAACCTTAAAATATTATCTTTCATAAAGAGATCGTTGAATAGAATGTACAAACAACAACATTTCAGGTTTGAACTTCACTCACACATTCTTGTAAAATACGAAAAGTTGCGAAACAACTGCTATTGAAACACGTAAAGGTAATAAAAATGTCTTCGAGGGTTCAGTCAGTAACTTTATAGGTTCTAACTCCTAACCATTGACTGTAATTTTATATTATACCACTCATATATTACACGGTGATTGCAGGAACACAGTTTACGTTTATTTTATTTTTTGCCTTTATAATAATAATAATAATAATAATAAATAATAAATTCTTTATTTAAGAGTAACCAAGACCCATTTTAAAACACAATACATACACAAAAATCAATAATACACATAAAATTAATCTTACAATCATAAAATATAAAATTCACATGTCACAAATAATAATCAATGAAACATACATAAAATCACAGGAAAATTAATAAAAATAAAAATAGAAATTTAATTATGCAATAAATAATTAATCTAAAAAATACGAATTATTATACAATTTAAGAAACGTCACGTCTCACCAACACATTATAAAAATGTTCGAGTATTGGTGAGTCAATTTTTTGCGATAATGCATTTAGGATTTCGTTGGGACTTGCACGTAACCGTTGGAGTAATGAAGCTGTCTTTTTTCGCAAAATGGCATGAAAATCATTTGTATAAGCCTGCGCAAACATTTCAGACGCTGAGCAATGCCTCGGCAAGCCCAACAGCATCCTAAACCCATTATTATATTGCACCCGTAATGCATTCATACTCTTTTTTGAGTACTTGAACCACAGGCTTCCCGTGTAGAAGTTTTGGCAATAGGCTTTGAATAAAGTTATTTTTGCCTCTTTGCTACATCGGGCGAACCTGTGGGCCAGCATATTGCATTTAGCCGCCAGGGATCTCCTCTCACGCTCAATGTCAGCTTGATCATTCAAGTCCTCCGAAACACAGTGTCCGAGATATTTAAACTGTTTTACCCTCTTTAACGCTATTTGGTTTAAGTTGATTATCGGTTCGTAACCAATGTGCTTTCGGGGGACTCCAAAGATCATATAAACGCTTTTTGCGACATTATATGATAAGCCATGCTTGGCAGCATACTCCTGGCAGGAATTCAGTAGTTCTCTAATGGAACCTGCAGTGGGTCCTAACAGGACCATGTCATCTGCGTAGCTGATGTTATTAACGCATACACCATCTATCCAACAGCCTCCCTTTTTCCTCAGCTCTAATATGAGTTCGTTTACATATAGGTTGAAAAGCTTCGGCGAGGTTAAACCTCCCTGCCTCACGCCACACTCCAACCTATATGAATCGGATAACTCTGTCCCCCACCTGACATTGTTCACTTGATTTGCATACCAAAATTGCAGTACACTTATCAACTCCCTTTGCACTCCCGCCCTCTCCATCTTTTCCCACAGTATATCATAAGATACAAGGTCAAAAGCCTTAGAAAGATCGAGAAAGCAGGCGTACACTGGGGTTCTCCTGCTAGTATAGTATTGAATAGTTTGTTTTAGACAGAGTATCGCACTTTCGGTTGATAGACCTGGTTGAAACCCGAATTGGGCATCATCCAGGTTCAGCGCTTCGCCAAGACATTTATCAAACAAACTATCCAAAACCTTAGCTGCTATGGTGGCCAGTGATATTGGTCTGTAATTTGACCTATCCGAAATATTGCCAGTTTTGTTTTTGACAATAGGGACCACAATAGTTCTCATCATCTCAGCGGGAATATAAGAATGACTTACACAAAGAGAGTAAAACTTAGCAAGCACTCGGGGCAAGTGCACACCTGCATGTCTCAAATGCTCCACACTGAGGCTATCATAGCCCGGCGATTTACCTCTCGTCATCTTATTTATGACACTCGCCACCTGTTTAGCTGAAAAAGTAATAAGATCATTGCTTAGATCTTTATCAAGGCTAAACATTTTCTTGGCAGGTCCCAAAGGTGATGATACCTTAAAGTGATCCCTAAACATATTTGCAATTTCTTTCGGAGTATTACAGCCCGCGACGCTCACTGGTAAGCTCGGTCGAACATTGAGATTATTGGTCGCTTTCCAAAATCTGGAAAAGTTTTTTGTTGACCTGTATGAAGCAATCATGTCCATTTTTATTTCATCTTGATGGTTCTGACACCATCTTAGCCTACTTTTAAATATTTTACGGCTTACACACATATCTTCCCAGATCTTGCCAGTTTTTGGTTTATTATATGACAGCCATATGTGGTATTTCGACCGAGCCTCACAGTGAGCCTCGCGTACATGTTTATTCCATCCAACAACTGGACCTTTTTTCTTCTCAATTACTGTATGAGACAATGAGGCTGCATGGGACAGAATTCCTATAATCTCATTGTACACTTTATCAAGACAAACTTTATGATATGTGTCTCTGCATATCTTTCCACTACAACTTTGATGAAATTCAGCAAAATCAATCTCTCTGAGTTTGCTATTACATATTTCATGATACTCACTAATCTGGCGCTCATTTCTGTGACCCCATTTTATTTTATCAATGACATCCCCTGTTTGAGGCATTTTTGTCATAATACAATTGAGGTCACACTCTATAATAAGAGGAAAGTGGTCAGACCAGTAGACATCATGACCTAAACTTACATCAATTACAGTCCGCCAAGCAGATTTAGTCACTATGCAGTGATCTAACCATCGAAGACTGCCATTGATGTCACTTCTGTAGGTGTATGTATTAGAATTAAGACCTAATTTATTTGTGTCAGCACATATCCACAATTCATCAGAGCATAAACTGTCTAACTCATTCCAGAAAGGCTGCATAGGATGTGCGTTAAAGTCACCTAGCATGAAAATATTTTCTATGTTATAGCTATCAACTATGGATATAGTGTGAGTTATGAATATAGTGTGTGCTTTTTAGTTATATCACAGACTAGCTGTTCCCCGCGGTTTCACCCGCATTGCTCCGCTCCTGTTGGTCTTAGCGTGATGATATATAGCCTATAGGCTATAGCCTTCCTCGATAAATGGACTATCTAACACCGAAAGAATTTTTCAAATCGGACCAGTAGTTCCTGAGATTAGCGCGTTCAAACAAACAAACAAACAAACTCTTCAGCTTTATAATATTAGTATAGATAATATAATACTATACTAGTAGTTTTATCTTAAACTTAAAGTGTAAATAAAGTAAATGAAAATCATATTTTGAAGTAAGAATAGTGAAAATAATCCAACCTTTAAAATTTCATATACATCACAATCACAATAAGAAGGTTATTAAAGAACAAAGTATGTTTGAATCTTTCTAAAATACACTAAAACTTAATTACTGCAGTAAGAACAGTCATTAACGGAGCTTGCAACAAAGAAAACCAGGACGCAAGTTAATTAACATTGTCTTATAACTTTCCATCGCGATCTTCGGTACCTGTAATAAGCACATTATGGCTAAAGCAAATAGCGTGATCCGCTTAATTTTGCAGGCATTACGGGCAAATCCGCCACCAGTTGCAGTAGGCGATTGGCTCCGAGCCAAATTATTTTTTAAACCAACCCCGTAACGAGCTCATTTCACTGTATCACGGCATAATACCGATTCAGCTTTATAATTGTCGTTTTATAATTGAATCGCAAAATTTGTAGCTCCGATATTTTGCTGTGAACTTTTGATCCGATGCACTTGTACCGTGTGTGATATATTTCGTTACTGGAATAAGTTATCTTCTTTTGGAATTTAAACTAAGTACTCTCTATAAACTTATAATTAACTGAAAATTTATATCTACACTAATATTATAAAGAGGAAAACTTTGTTTGTTTGATTGTAATGAATAGGCTCATAAACTACTGGACCGATTTTAAAAATTCTTTCACCATTCGAAAGCTACATTATCCACGAGTAATATAGGCTATTTAACATCATGCTAAGACCAACAGGAGCGGAGTAATGCGGGTGAAACCGCGCGGCACAGCTAGTAATAAATATAATTTTTAGAAGTTACCTATTTAAACTTACGGCAATACTGCTCTATACTAATTGTATCTATATCTGTAAAATCCGGTGTCCTGAATGGTTTATAAAGTATGTCGCCTGCTTAACTATATAAGTTTCGATTTACTAATTCTATTGCTAAACCTATATCCTGATAATATAACCTTTTTATGTAAGCTTCCACACATCATTGTAATCAATGTCCTCGTGCAATCCATATAAAGACCGAAGACGTGATGTTTAACCACATAGTGTAGATGAAAAATATGTTAACAAAATAACTAGCATGGAACAACGTTATGAGCGTGTACGAGCGAATACATTTTGTTAATTAGGCGTGAAATCACAGGCTGCGTGGTTTCTGACAAAGGTATCTGTCTAAGTAAGTAATTGTATGCAAAAACCTGATTCGAGCCGCTGTTTAATTTCATTAAATTAGCAAAATTGTTTATGGAAGTTCCTTAGCATAGGCTATTTTTACTACCTAGTTTCTAATTACTTGTCGAAAAATATTAATGCATTGATGATATTGTTGATTATTTAAATGACTTAAAAAACGATATAGCGTATAGATCTTCTTAATTATACTTAATACTTATCCCTAAAAAATCGAAAACAAAGCGTTACACTTAATAAAATTACCTTCAATTAAGCCACTGTCAGGATAGCAAACTATCTCATTTCATACATTCAAGCTGACTTCAAAACGACTATTGCAGTATCAGGAACATGGCGGCTACGTGTACAATTAAGATATTTTTTATTTCCACCATTCACGCGAACAATGGAAACCACTGAAAAATTACAAACGTTACGTGAGGAAAGCGAGTTACTTTCCTCTATAATTAAGTATATTATTTTAGTGATAAGCGGTAACGATTGTGTAATAAAAATAAATTAGAACAAGCTCCATCAGATTAAATAGAAACATTTAATTTCGTACAGTGCTTTGTTTAAACGCGTTTGTGGAAATAAAATAATTATAGGCCTATATATCAGTATAGAAGAATTATTGCAATAGTTAAAGTTTTTATAATGACGTGAGCTTGTTTTATTTGCTGTTTTCTGTAAATGTTAAGGAGGTTTTATATTAGTGCCTTGCGTAAACAGCTAAGTAAGGTACAATATTATTAAAAATATTTAATAACCTGAACGCACTGACTGACGCAGGTAATAACCTGATTTTCAGATTAGGTGCCTGATTTTGCGCATTTGTCGAATATGAGCAAAATCGTATTTAGTATAAAAAACGTATTTAGTATGTAAGGTTATATGAAAAGCAATTTTAGTACAGAATACGCATCACGCATCTCACAAGGCGAATGAATTCATAAATACATTCAAATAAATGCTATTAAAATAATTATTTCAAACAGTTTTCCGTATCTCTACCCATACATCAGGTTGCTTGCGGTGGGTCTATATTTTAATCACCAATACTAATATTTTAAATAACACCCAATGAAACTAGGTGATTGACAGCAATGAATATATGATTAATGATACAGAGAATCTATTGCATAAGTTTTTGTGGCTCATTTCATTTAATGGCTTAGCAGTTAAGGCTTTTTATTAACAAAACGCTCACACTTTTATAACTCGACGCCCACAAGCGCTTTAAAGGTTTTTATCCATTGTAAATCGGGACAAGGAGAGTAGAAAAATTCGTATACTTTATTTAGTTTTTAATTAAGCTAGAAGGATTTCGCCAAAGGATTTTAAGTGGCATTTTAATTCCAATTTAAGCACCCTTCCTGCTTTTTGTCCAGTGCGCTTAGCTGTTAGGTTTTGTTGTTTCATTTTGTTTCTTAGTTGTTTCGGAGGCTAAAATGGCTATCGAAAATAATGAATTTTGCAAAGGTAGTGTTAAACGAAAAAGTAAACCAGCGTTTAGGGCAATATTGTTCTTAATTACCGGTCAAGGTTTAACGGTCTTGTAACGTTCGTTGAACTCGGTTAATTAAAATGTAAACTATAACGACTACCTCATAAATTTACTAATATTTATTTCAGACGTTTATGGCTTGTGAATTTTAAATGACTAACTTCATTAGTTCCTGCATTCTTTGATTATAATATAAACTTTAATAAAATTCTAATAAATAATAATTATTAGACTTTCCTACTTTATTTTAAGTCAAGCAAAATATCTCACGTGGTAAAATACTATATATTTGAAACCGTAAACCAAAATTCAATAGACAATAGTCATATTTATGGCGACATTCTGTCGTCACGTAGTCTCCTCACGACTTACACTTTTTCAATAAAACACCCTCAGATAGCAGCCATTCAAAAGTGCGGTCACGCATCCGAACCATTACATAACTTTACCTGGCTTCCAAATATCGAAACTCAATAGAGCCCGAAAGTTTCGTCGTTAAAATATTTTGTAAAATATGAGGGTTCACGATTGTTACCATTGATACGGGCTGGTAATTAACAGATGTCGCGAATTCTGTGGGAAGTGTGCCGAGATATTGGCGATGTGGGAAAAGGGTGGTAAAACTATTTGGGGCTTTAAGAAATGGATTTTAAAGGAAAGTTCACACATAGCAAGTAGAATTTTCGCATAGTGGGACGAAACTCTACTTAGTAGAGTGTTTAACCTCACTGGCTGTAAATTGATTATAAAAATTACCCTAGTTCTTAAGTACATACATAGTTCTATCGTGTTTTCCAAAGTATTGACCAAATAAACAAACATTTAACATTTACCCACTGGCTTAGGAGGCTCATTTAAGGTCAAGTAGTTTGCTTAATATCCAGAACATACTCCTGGTTTAGTTTTTAGCGTGGTTTTAACAATTGTTTGATTAAACGGAAGCTTTTACGTGTATCGTGTCCTTTGATCTATTTCAATATGTTCCACAAACAAGAGTACGTGATGGGGATGATAATACGGACGAGTTTGTTAGCTTTGTGGAGTTATTTTTCTTGTCTTTGAATGGTATTGAAATGTTTAATGTGTTTTGGGATTGATGCGTTAAACTAAACGTACAGGTATGTAATGTGTGCTCTATTTTAAAGAATTATTACACATAAAAAAGACACCATCATAAATAGAAAACAGACAAAAATATACACATTACGCTACTAGTTATTATTCTGTGACATTACTACTATCCTTTTTTTGTTTATTTTATCGAATGTTAAAATTTTTGTTAAAATTTGCAATTGCCAACAGACGTCTCCTCGTTCTTATCCTCGTTTGTTCCTTTATCAATTTATTATTTTAATTAACAATGTAAATGTTACGAACAACAACTTTCTCGCTTTAATATAAATACTGATATCTTTTCCCTATTCATTCCACATACAAATGATAACATAAATACGATAACATGAAAACACTCAGATACATTCACAAATCGAATTCGTGTACAGCAAAAAACAGAGAAAAAGGAAAAAACACACAACTCAAACATTTTTATTATATGGAAATAATGGGACAATGGTAATAAACCTACTTGTATGAGACTAGGAAAACAATTTTTACAACTCACACGGTCGAATTGTGAAAAAGGTCGTATCAGGATACAACACTTTTATAAACTTAGCGAAAACAGGATACTTGGAATAAAAATAAGTGCCTACTTCGCGTCGAAAATAGTTATACAACAAAAGATGGTGATAATTTGCGTAAGTACCTAAATGATAATTTTTTTGTATATCTTGCTCTCTATTTTCCAAATAGACGGTAATGAAAGCAAAATTGATTGATAAGATGTCTAATATTATTTAGTTAACAACATAAGAAACGACATTTGATTTAAAAAATTCTATGAATTCACAATTATTGCGAAGTTCAAATGTTGACCCCGTCTTAATTAATCTATCAAAGACATCATCGTCTATAGTTATTTATTACTTACTTCACGAACACAACGCACTATAATCGTTGTAATAGAGCGCATTGTACGCAACACAAAATGTTCATTATAGCAAAATTACATTTATCATGCCTTCCTGGTACAAGCGAAGCCTCTGTCAGCACTTGACAAGAAGATCGGCGCTCACTCCCACAACATTATGGCTGGAATACCTGTAAATATTTATAAGTGCAATAACGCCTTAATACCTATTCATAAGTGAAAATTATTATGCAAATAGTGGCCACGGGGAGGGCGGTGAATCCGGGCGTCTGCGGCTTAATAGCGGGTAACCATGATGAATACGAAACAACGTGCGACTTGTCATATCATTATTATACAAAGAAATATCATCGGCTTACGCTGAGTAAAGCTTCATCGTTTACGGCTTTAGCTTCAAACTTGTTATTTTTCACTTTACTACTAGGTTACTCGTATATTGGATCAGCTCCTTGGTCATGGAATTGTGTTTGTGTTACCTTTCTGTGACAATCACCATTGCAATGAAAAATAAATCAGTCTGACTACCTAAAAGTTTTATTACTTAAAACAGTTTTTAATTATTTATTCAAAATATATTCATTTTTCTTCATATCATAAATAAAATTGGAAAATACCGTTTTATGAAGCTACATATCATTATAACCAGTTACGCAACAGAAATTCCGCTACTATTTTATAATCTGTGGCTCATAGATAAACTACGGATAACAATTAGATAATAATTTGTACACTTTAACGCCGTTCCAGGCGTGGGCAGTTTAAACTGCGTTTCTGATACTGATTTGTTGATCAATTTAAATAAATATGCACCGTAATCCCTTACCATAACATCGAACTAATCTCGTAAAATTACTTTATTATTATAACAGATAAGTGAAGTTAATGTGTCGAATATGATTTTATCGAGGTTTTATTTCCATGAAATTACAGATGCTATGTAGAGTGTACTTATATTTAAGGCTTAAATGATAGTTTGAATATTAGTGTTTAAACTCCAAGTATCGGCTTATCAGGTTAGCTACAACCTATTTTTGAAACATTTTAAATATTCTTCATATATTATGAAAACGACAAAAACATAAAGAAATCAAATTGTTGCGTCTCGGAGTAAATGTGAAACAAATTTTATTTCAGAATGTTAAAAATAAACGACCATATTTTCTATTAATATTGATAAAGATCACCAAATAAAATGTAGAAAGTAGTTCCAAAGAGTATAGACAATTGGATTTATTTCTCTAAAGTTTTCATAAAATTTTCGTCTATATTTCATACATCCATTGTCTGCTGAAAGAATATAATATCATAGTTTTATTACACGAGGACCTGATGCGCATAAAACATTTATACGTCAATATTAAACTAATAAAACGTAATGTTCTCAAAAAGGGCGCATGCAAGCATTTTCGTGTTAACGTCAAATTAATACACGTTGCAAAATTTACATTTTCGCCTCGCTTATATCCATTTACATGACGTGTAAATTAAATATTAATTTCAATAAACAACGGAACAAAAGGCACGACTCGCGTTAAATATGTCCGCCGACAGATATAATTTTAATGATTTGTTACGCTCAGACAGATTGCTTTCATTAATTTACTTTCGTCACGTATCTGCATACTGAGCGAAAATTATAGTAATGGTTAATAAACAGTATATAAAGGATAATTAAGAATCTAAATTTAACTTTCAATAAGACTTCATTCAATCTCATATATTTTCTTATCATTAGCACAGATAATATGATACTATAGTATCATTAGTATACATTCAGACACTGGATTTTAACCACAAATAATACCTTTAGAGAACTAAAAATTTAAGAAAATTAAGTACTTAGATAAATAAAATATACTTTTAAAATAAGTAGGTACAAAACTTACTGAATAAACATTTTAAGCTTGGTCAAAATTTAATAAGACCTTCGTGACTACGAGGTTAGCTTCTAACTGATGGATAGTGTAAGTTTTTGACAGCATTAATTTCTCGTGTTCGTACCTCCACAGAGGCATTCATTTACGTAAATTCTAGCGACATTTATGAGGCCTTGAATCTGCTTCTATGTTTTGCAATTTGGCTAAAACATAATTTATACATTTGATATGAAATGCTAATGTGAAGAGTGAACACAACACAAATATATACGAAATGTTAGTAAATTCATAAAGTCTATTTGTAAACTTTTTTAAGTCTACTTTATGTAAAAGAAGATCTATTACTATACTAAAACCGTTAACTAATTCAAACATGATTCACATAATTCCACATCCCTTTCCGAACAGACCACACAACCATCTGCGTAATGGCATGCAATACACACAGTTTCTGTAATTACTAATCTAGAAATACGGGCTAATAATCACCGTTCTCTGATAGTTCAAGTCTGTAATTCCATGTTCTATCAAAGCAGACATTGGCGCCGCCGCCCACCGGCCCGTCTCGAATCAAGTCGAAGCGCGAGAACTATTACCATGCCAACTTTAATGCCCGTAAAATACCGTAGAAAAAGCACCGGCTTTAAATTATTCGGTGCGGTTCATGGGAATCGCTTGATTGGCGATGGGATTGAAATTAACTTGTAATTTGCGCGATCGCTATAAATAATCCAGGGTTTATTATAAAATCTTCGCAGTCTAATTGTCAGTTGTTACTATAAATATTTGACCTTAAATGTGAAGATTTTATGATATTTTATGATAGATATACAATAGGTATAATTATGGATCAAAATCCACGACTTCGTTCGACAAATTGTACCAGGATATTATAATATGTAGAGTCTAGATTAACTCATTTTTTTATGTGCGATCTATCGATGTCAAATTGTATTGACATTTGTTCATCTAAGTATTTAATGATCATTGAGACTACAACATACAAAAAAACTCACAAACATTAATTTAAAATGTTAGTAGCGAACATAACAATAAGTTGTATTGAATTTTATGTTTCCTCGTATATCATTCAATAGTTTATCTTTAAATTTCCCAATTCTATTCAAAGTGGCGTCATTTAAATGTGACAATTATGAATCAAAACTGACAAACCACAATACGGGACGAAAGATTTATCTCTATTTATAGAAGTTACCACCCACGAAGCCGAAATACATCTATTATTACATCAAAGTTACATAATACTTGAACAAACAACGTTAAATTATATTTATTTGATGATAAATAATTCGACCTTTATCCTGTGACATGTGAAGTATTATTTTCGTCACAATCTTTAGTTACGTATTGTTATAAATTAGAAAGACGAATGATATATAATTCGTACGCACCTACACGATTACTTAATACTATAATATTATGTTTTAAACGATTTGAAGTAAACTAGAAACGTGATTGATTGAACCTGTTTTTAAACCCCTTTTTCGTGCACGTGGTGGCCTAAATGTTCCACTTATAGTACCTATATTGTTGTACGTTTTTATTCTATTTTTCGTTTGTCTATAACACATTTACTAATACTTGCTATAATAAAAACCTAATCTTTAAAATCCCACGAAATTTATGATTTCCGAAATCACCTCGATGTCATAAATTCCTAAATAATTATTCTATCAAAGAGGTCCTTGCTAACGGAGTCCCATTCACCCAATCAAAATAACTGGCTTCAAATTAAACCATGATTACTATGTGGAACAGCTCAATCGAAAGTGTTGACTACTAATCATTGAAATACCGAAACTTATAATTGAAAGTCGGTAGTTATTTAAGTAGCCAGTTACTGGCGCCACCGCCTACAAGCGATTGAATTTGATTACCTGAACGCACCAATTAAATTTATCTCTTATCAACTAGAGACCATGATATTTAAAGCTTTTAATAGGGAGAGACCTTCGTTATGTTTTGTTCCTGGTAATTGATCATAGTATGAAAGCTTGAGGTGATAAATCACGTAATTCCAGAGGTAGAGAGAAATTTAAATAAATAAATATTTAATTAATTAATACTGTGTTATACTTTGCAAGTTGCAAATAACAAATGTTATTCTTGTTAAAAGACTCCAGAGTGGTGGCAATTTATTTTTAAATTATTGTGCATAGAGAACTTGTCTCTTTAGTAACATTAAAAAAACACAAACACGTTTTCTCACTAAGTGACCGTTTAATATATTAATTAATTCCTCTATCTTCCTTATGACAGCCAGTTCTTCGCGATAGCAAAATGTCGCATTCGACGCTGCAATCGTTTTTTATCGATATCTTTTATCCTTGTATATAAATATGATTCTTAATGAAGTATAATGTACTGGAATTGTTCTCTCATAAGATCAGTCGAAGTATATCGTCAAAGATATAACTCTGAACCTGTTATTACCGCGTGGGAAGAGCCTTACAGGCTTTTAATTTCAACACGAGCTTATCAATAGATAAGTAATAGTAGTCCATTTGTACGTGTAGCCTAAGTGCATCTGATGGAATACAAATGATAATTGTCCTTGTTTACGAGCGAAAAGTGCTTTGCCTTTAATACGGAAATTTAAACGACCTGCTTAAAGCAATTGTGATACTTACTCTATTTATAGAGTTGATATTGTGTAGGAAAATTGGTTTCGTTGTTTCAAATTTATTATCTGTGATCAAAGTTGTTATGATTTGAAGGAATTAAAAGGAATGGTAATGACGTTTGTATAATTCACTTTTCAAAGAGAGTTTAATTTTTTTTATTTATTAAAATTTATGCTGAAGTTCCGAATTTAAAAGTGACGACTTCTTTAAAATTTAAGTATTCTTGAATGTTATAAGAATTTATGAATATTAGAATATTTTATGATATATATTATTAATTAATGTTAATAATTATTAATTAATGTTAATATCGCTGCATCCCTAACTTAATTTATGTAGATATTAATTTCAACTCTTGTGTTTTATCTCGTCCAAATTAGTATCTAACAAACAAGAA
>CAJQZM010032191.1:0-12421 GCA_907164665.1 Colias nastes | reverse complement strand
TTCATGTACAGAATTGGCCTCTCTACAGATTTATTATAAGTATAGATAATATCATATAACGCAACAGACTTTTAAACAAAAAAATGTTTATAAAACATTTAAAAAAGAAGCAATACAATAAGGTAATATTTATTTACGAAACAATACCTTTTTCAATGTATTATCAGTATGCATGTAAATAGTGTATGTAGTCGGATGTAAAGGGAGAGTTAGCAAAAAATACAAACGACATATTATGTAACTAAAAAAAAAAAGGGTTGGATAATATCGTTCACGAAAAGGGTGTACAGTGTACACATTAGATAATGTAAAATAACGATAAAAATATTAATTTTTCAGGTGTACCAAAATTCGCAAGAGCCAAGTGGAATAAAATCATTTCGCTGGTTGAATTTATAATGTGACAGGCTGACGTGCGACGAGCCGACCCGTGAGGCCATCTAGATTCTAGATTATGTGTGCTGGGTTCAGTATATGGTGCACTCACGTATTAATGTTTGTCTAATATTTTCTATTCCAACATTTTGAAACATGATTTATCTTTAATTATTATTCTACTTTTGGAAATTTTGTGTACTGTAATATATAGTTAAATGAATTTATATACCAATAAAAATAAGGGCTGTTAAACGTAACATTGGTATTTATTTAATGAGCACTGAGGCTAACAAAACACAGTAATATGTATATACATTTTAAATATTTAAATACCCCTTTTTATTCATTCGTAGTTTTCTATAGCATTTTACTCCATGAATTATTACAAAAATGTTTTCGATTCGTTGCAACGGAACCTTGGTAGAGGAGGACCGGTTGACAGCGTTGCTCTCTTTACCACAGGTAATATATAATTTCACGATACTACAGCATTATGTGTTGACGCTTATCACGAGAGCCTTGCAATTATCGATACGCTGCACGTAGTATCGATTCATCGCTCCACATCACTATAAGTTTCTCGATTTGTGGTAACTGTTGATAAATGCCGTACAACGATGTATGAATAAGCAGCCCATCATCGAATATGTTCAAAAATCGATAATTATAGCCCCCGAGTACTCGATACATCGAAGTAATTTGTTTGCTTATAATATGTTCGTGTATTAAATTATAGTACCGGATGTAATCTATGTTACGATAATAGCACATCACCAGTTTAGAAGATGGAAGCAGGTGTGTTTTAGTGCTTGAATTCCTTTTGAATTCTTGAATGTTTTTGAAAAGCTCTTTTCTCTGTAGAAGTTCATTGAAACTTCAACAAATTATATGGCGGTAGGTATAC
This sequence comes from Colias nastes, assembly GCA_907164665.1. Lineage (NCBI taxonomy): Eukaryota > Metazoa > Arthropoda > Insecta > Lepidoptera > Pieridae > Colias > Colias nastes. The sequence goes on along the minus strand of CAJQZM010032191.1, from coordinate 11,139 downwards.
ATGTAGGTAAGTAGGTACTAAAATTAAAAAATAAATATTATTCTTGACATAAAATATAAGCTATCAATTAGTTAAGTTAAAGCGAAGTTTACATTAGTTTTTCATTATTTCCGATTATTATATTTTCCAAATTTGTACTAAACACATATTATTTATTGATTAAGCTATTACTATACTGATATGTTCGTTAACAGACTGATAACCTGTCTCATTTTACGAGACATAAATGGATTTAAGGGAGTCGCAATGACCAAAATTAGGTGTAATTAAATCGATGTTTGTCGTCGCCATCGATATCGATTACGAGATATCGATAAGCGAGTCACTCGCTGATTATAGAGGTACGCGATTTTTTAATTAATTTATCGTTCATCAAAATATCTTTTCTTATATATAGGTAAGGCTATGTGGAGCGAATCGCGCCATACTTGGCGAAGAGTTGCTATGATACACGACAAGCTATTAACATAGTTTATAAAGTAGTTACTAAATAAAGTGTTTATTTTTAAACTATTACATAAAGGATCAAAATGAAACTGCTACCTTAAATTAATGTTCATATTTCATGCTATAAATTGATTTTATAGCTTATTACATATTTCGCTTTCACGATACCCTTTTAATTAAAATCTAAGTGTCTTGAGTTGATATCTCGGTGATTTCTATATTTCGTGTCACATTAAAAAATAATAACCGCCTATAACTATTTTACGATATTTTACATTTCATAATAATCCTGTAATATTTCGCCAAAGCCTACATAATTTCTAATGAGTAAACTAGCGTTACTTATTATATAACCATGATCATGAGACATCTCTTAAGATAAAAATAAATTGCGTAAATATTTTTGACATGTGGAGCGGGTCTCGTTTCGTCATTCCGACCTTCTCGTTAATTAGTTAGTTCGCTGAGCAAGTGATGGATTGGTCACCTGTTATGACATGGTAATAATGTACTGGAAAACTCTATTTACATTTAACCTCCAGATCTGAAGGTATGTGTTAAAATGGCTTAGAGGTAAGTTTTAGCGCTATATTGTAGGTATGTGGGATCGTATAGTAATATTGTATAGTTTTTTAACATATTATATTTATGTGTATATTTATATATACCATTGTACCGACGAATAAGAGTGCTTTTCCACCAGAGATGTGCGAGGATGCGTAGCGAGGGATATGTTTGTAGAGAACTCATGATATCGCTTCATTTACCGTTAATTTATGTATTTATAAAATAACGCAGCAGTTAGTTGTATTGACATACCCTTTAACAATTTAGACATAAACATTAAAATATATATTTTATTGTCCTATATTAAAGAGCATTAAACAAATGCAATAAATCATGAATACTTAAACTTTATGTCTGTGGTGAGTGGTGGCTAGTTACCACAAAATACACTTCTAAAATCATGTAATCAACCGCAGGAGGTTGATTTCATCGCTTCCATGCTATCACCATCCACCGGCCTTTCAAATCAGACCGATATTTCACTTATAATCACTGAGATAATGACGAAAAAAACTTCATGTAACACGGTTATATTTTTACATAAAAACTTTCACATTCAGCACGAAACGTTGATACGAAATCGGACGTAACAGCCGAGTATGCGTTTATTTTTTGCGTGAAATATCAATGGTGATTTCTTAAAAACACTAACAGTTTTGCGCTAAACATTGCCAAACATTGCTGTAAAAAAGCCGGAGAAGGGGTTGACCACAAGTCATAATTGTGCGAAAGCGTTAGGCGCAGCGCGGTTTTTCAATAAGCAATAAATAATGCAACGCAACGCAACAGTGGCATGCGCACGCGCCGCTAACAAGCGCCCGGCCGTGTCATCGTTGTGCAATCTGCCCCACCCTGCAATGGAACTTTGCACCACCAGTTACTAGCGAAAAGCGGTTAGGACAACACGTATAATATACATATCTATCTGGAAATTATTAATGTATTTATAGAATAACTTATCATGTCACTTTGATATTTTTATATAATTATTAATTACTTGATAATAGATTCTCTCTTATTCTCCTCATATATTTATTCTAATTGATTACTTGCATTAATCTATATTATATTAGGACGAAAATAAATATATACGCCTATCCTTTTCTTATGCTTATATTATTGTACCGAAAAACATTGCACGAAGGTTGCACGATATTCACGTTCTTCTTTTTTAATTTAAAGAATAGACATACCAAATATTCTTTTGTTATTTAAATTGTAGGTTTCAGCTGCATGTTTAAATCCAGATAAATGTTATTTTCAGGTGCATATCGTCGCTTATAACTTACAGACTTACCTATCATGAATAACTTATACATAATGGAATTCAAACTTGGTTGCTAGATATCGATGAGAATGGGATAGTTTCTACGTAAACTGTTGTTTATTATATAACTGTTTAATATCTTAGTTACATAATTGATAAGCAATGATATGCTGGTTAGCATTTGGATATACATAAAATGCTTGCGAAATAATCGTACCTATCGTTTAAATTAATACATTTTAATTCTGGACACAAACAATTAATTTAAATTAAATACAGTTACCTACTACTCCAATTTAAACCTACATTCGAATACTAAAATTTTCCCAATCAATATGTTACTGACGAAAAGGCTCAACATTAATTGGCAACTCTCTAACGTTTAGAAATATCTATGATTAGTTTATAATTAAACTACTTATAGTTAACCAAGATGGCTGCGTGTTGGGCGGTTTCATTTGTCGCAAATTAATGGCTATAAAACATAATTATATCGCGGGCTCTGAGGCGGCGCGGGCGCACGACCACGGCCCACGGCTACCTGCCCTTCGAAAATGGCGATTGGTGATAGTTTCTGATTACGATTTATGAATTACGGTATGCGCCTAATTAAATTCGTTTTATATAACTTACTAGCTTACCGCCCGCGGCTTCGCCCGCTTTGTCTAAAACCTAATAAATTATATACTAAATCCTTCCTATTGAATTACTTTATCTATTAAAAAAAACGTAGTTGCGTAGTTTTAAAGATTAAGCATACAAAGTGACATAGGGACAGAGAAAATGAAAATGAAAATGAAAATGAAAATATATTTATTTATCATACACACAGTTTTCATATACAGAAAATGGATGAGTCCTCCTAGTAAGTTTACAAAAACCTGTGTCAGGAGGACCCGCTCTTCCTTAACTAAAGTTTACAAATATAATACGTGTGCAGATGTATGTCTGTGAGTGTGTGTGTGTGTGTGTGTGTGTGTGTGTGTGTGTGTGCGTGTGTGTGTGTGTGTGTATGTTTGGGTATGTATAAGCTATTAAAAATTATAAAATGTAGTGTAGAAGCGCCTCAGTATCCTCATAGGAAAGTGTTTTCAAATATTGAATAACTGTTTTTTTAAAATCACGATGATTAAGTCTATGTATATCTAAAATATTATTAAGACGATTATAGAGGTAGATGGACCTAGCTTTAAATTGGTGTTTAGCAAAAACTGTTTTAGTACATATGGTGTTAAAAACGTCTTTCTTTCTCCTTCTATTTTCAGTTAATTTGTCAAAAGGAGATATTTTACGAATTTTAGTAGTAACCGAAAAAATGTACAACTGTCTAACTGTTAGAACATCGCAGATTTTATATAGCTCCGAAGTTGAAAACCTTCGCGGTTTAAAGTGCATCACTTTAAGTAGACAACGATGGCCACGTTCCACGTCCAAGAGTTTAGTTTTATTTGCTCCACCCCAGATAGGGATGCAATAGCTAATTACAGATTGTACAAGAGATTTATAAATTTGGTTAATGAGTTCAGGAGTGGTAATATGTCTTAACATTTTAAAAATCCATATAAATTTTCGGGTTCTTTCATTAATATAGTCTAGATGGCAATACCAAGAGAGGCGATAATCTAAAATTATACCTAAATATTTAGTAAAAGAGACTTTTTCAATTAAATTACAATTACAATTCAAGTCATTTGTATTATTACATTCATGCAGTTTTAAAGTAAAGTTATTATTAGGTTGGGTTCTATTGTTAATTGAGAAACAAATATAATTCGTTTTTTTAACATTTAATGTAAGTAAATTCGATTTCAGCCAATTATAAATCTTTGAGAGACCCAGTTGAGCAATAGAGTACACTATATTCCATGAGCGCCCAGAAAACACTATAGCGGTGTCATCTGCGTACGAAATGATTTTACCACCATCAATAGTAAGGTTAGTAAGATCGTTAATGTAAATTAGAAACAGAGTCGGGCCAAGGACACTACCCTGGGGTACACCAAAAGTAATGTCCATATCCCGACTCACTTGATTATCAATTTTAACTCTTTGGGTGCGGTTTAATAAATAATCCGTTAACAATTTGAGAGGTGTTCCCCGAATTCCTACACGCTCTAATTTGTGAACAAGAGTGGGAAAAGAGACGGTATCGAAGGCCTTTTTTAGGTCCAGAAAGACAGTTAAACACTTATTTCCTAAGTCAAGTTGGTCTATGATAGAAGATGTGAGAGCCAAAACTGCATCCTCAGTGGATAACCCATGTCTAAATCCGTACTGTGAATTCGAGATTATACAGTTTTTTTCAAAGTAGTTTAACAATCTATTATTTAAAAGTCTCTCAATAACTTTAGATATAGCAGGTAAAACTGAGATTGGCCGATAATTATTGATATCGTCCCTATCCCCACCCTTGTGCACGGGGGTAACAATTGATTTTTTTAAAAATAGTGGAAAAACGCCCTGCCTGAAACACAAGTTTGCAAGATGGCTAATATGAGGGGCAATAGCAGTTATACATAATTTCAAAAATTTTGTTGGTATGTTGTCCCAGCCAGGGGCACTGTCAGATTTAAGAGACATAACTACACTTGTAACTTCGCCAGGGTCTGTTTCTAAAAGTACAAAAGATGTGCTTTGCTGAGCAGGCAAGCTAAAACTGTTATTATCGGGAGAGACGGATGGAGGATTATTCAAAAGTTCATCTGCCAGAGTTTTACCAATATTCGCAAAAAAGTAATTTACAGAGTTAAGAGAATCGGTAGACGTTTGCTCTAGGTTAAGTAGGTCTTTACAATGCGATTTATTTGTCTTAAAGTGAGTTATTTCTTTAATAGATTTCCATAATTTCTTCGAATTCTTAGCGGATTTTGCAAGTAATTGTCTATCATATTTACGTTTTAATTTTTTTATCAAGTTGTTACAGTGATTTCTATATCGTCTAAAGGTAAGTTTCAAAATTTCATTGTGTGGATCAGATCGAAGTTGAAGCTGCATTTTGTTTCTGTTTCGGATACATCTAAGAATGCCCTTTGTTATCCAAGGCTTTACAGTGCGTTGGTTCCTCGGAAGATGTTTAGAAATTTTACTTTCTTCTAATGATTCTGAAAGGTACTTTAGTAGACGTTCTGTTACTATATTAGGATCATCACAAAAAAGCAATGATTTTAAATTTTTATTAAGAAGTCTATTATAAGCGTCGTCGTAGTCAATATATTCAACAATTTTTTTATTCATTCTTGAATTTTTAATAATTTTTGAGACACTCATAAATACAGATAAATGATCAGTTACGGTAGTATTTAATACGGCAATATTAGCAAGAAACACTTCTTTGTTTACTTTCAATATGATGTGGTCTAAGCAGCTGGTTTCCCTCGTGGGTAGCTTATGGCCAGCTACTAGGCCATGAGTAGCTAGCATATTTAAATAGTAATTTTTATTATTCCGGTCATATGTTTGTTCGTTAGCACTCTGGATAAGATTAATATTTATGTCTCCGGTGATAATTATGTTAGATGAATTTATATTTTCTAAGTAATCATTTAGGGACTCAATGAAAGCCGACGCATTTTGAATCGATGGAGAGCGATAAATTCCCAATAAGGTAAAATCAGTAATCATTAATTGTATGCATGAGGCATGTTGAAGTTTAACTTCTTTTAATTCTGGTTTAAGATGAGATTTAGCGTAAATTACAACACCATCATTTTGGTTAAAATATTTGGTTGATTCCAAAGCAACATAATTAGGTATTTGAGGTATAGGTTTATCTTTGTCCAGTCTACATTCCGTCAGCACTAATACATCACAGTCAAAATTCAGAAGCGACATTGTTACTAGGAAATCATTTATATTACGATAAATACTTCTTATGTTTTGACATATTATAGTCAGGTCATTTTTTTTAATGCGTATGTTTTTTTCTAAATCCTGAATATCACAACTTACTTGCGTAAAAAATTCAGTCTGATCCAATTCTGTAATTGTATTTAATGAATCAACTTTATCCATTATAAAAGTAATTGTGCAAAGTAAAGGTATCAATATTGCATAATAAATTTCTTTTTTTAGAATTTACATAACGACTTAGGTTTTTGAAAATCAAATGAAATAGAATGTTCAGTGGCGAGGTTATCAATAGATAATACAGTTTAACATTAAGTAATACTATGAGTGGGTATATATTGAGATCAACGTAAGTATGGCAACGTAATTTACCATGAGCAATCATTGATTTGAGTGAAAGCAAATTAATAGCAATTAAGAAAACAATATATAGATAGAGGCGTTCTAGAGTGTAATAGAGGTGTATATCTGTATTTAATGTGTAAGTGTGTTTGTGTGTGAGTGGTATGAGGTTTAGATTTAGAGTATGAGTAGTGAGTTGTATGTAATATGCTAACATTAAAGTATACAAAATAGAATTTACTGATGAGCTAGTGGAAAAAGTTACAATAGTTATATAGAATACAACTAGCACATCGCAGACTTGTTCGCTTAATATATTATAATATTTAATACAAAAAACAAAAGATAGAAACAAAAGTAAATTAAAGAGGATCTTGCCTACTAGTCATGCTTGGGACACTTGCTGCATGAGGTGGTGGACTTGAGACTCATTTTTTATAACAATAATTGGAGAAGTTTCGTCCTTCCTCACAAAGATACGACCAAACGATGTCCAACAAAATTTGAATTTCTTAGATTTAGTGAGATCCCTTGCTAAAAAGAAAAGTCGGGCACCTTTGGGGGTTAAATGTTCGGTAACAAAAATAGGAGTATCTTCATTTGACGTAAAGCCCAAGTGCTTTGCTTGGAGTTTGCATTTATTTCTAATATTGAACGATTTTGTCATCCTCAGAACATCCCGTTTCAACATGGTGGAAGTTAGCTCGATAATTATACGCGAATTTTTATTAGAATCGTTATTGCGATTATTAGATCGAACTCTGTAAATGTCCTTAATATCGGATTTCTCGATTTTACAGTCGATGTTTTTAGAGAGTTGTAAAGTCATATTAATTAAATCTTCCTTTGTTTCATTAGGTAACGAGGGTACATTTTTAAATTCAATATTTCGTTTCAGATTATCCCTCTGTATATCTTCGACTTTTTCTTCAAGCAAAGTAATGTATTCTTTATCCTTTTTGGCTTGAATCTCCATTTCTTGTATTTTTCGTTTATACTCCTCGTTCTGACTAGTAAGAATAGCTATGGAACTATCAATGTTATTATTTGATTGCTGTATCTCTTTAATAGTCGCATTGATGGATTGAAGCCCCGCCTGTTGTGAAGCCATAAATGAAGAAAACATAGCCATAAATTCCTCTTTTAATTTATTTAATTCGGTGCTTAAGTCATCCTCCCTTCCACGTTTCAATCTTTGAGTAATAAAACTTGACTGTGAGCTGTTATCAGCCAACTCATTGATGCGAGAATCCGAGGCAGATTTGTCTAAGCTAGGAGATAAAGTTAATGCTTTTTTAGTTGGTGGGCTACGTTTTAGTGGCATTTTGTTGAGAATGTATCAATTTGTAGTACTAGGGTAGCATAAGTCAATAGGCGTTATAAAGAGTGAAAATTGACCCAGTATGTTTGTTTCATTCAGCACACTAGTTTGTTCGCTTACCGGCCATATAGTTGGGTCCCACTACCAAGATGACATGAACAATCAGGAGGTTAACTGATGTAAAATTTCTTACTTTTTATTCTTACAGATATGTAATATTTCAATGTGTGTGTTATCAACTTAAACAAAATAAACACACATATGAATTTCTCTCACATTTGCTAATAATATCTGTAAGGCGTCGTCGGTTCAGCTACCAGGATATCATAAGTCCGTAGGAGGTTGAATGCCGCCAACATGTGATTATAAAAATTAATTATTATGGTTTTAATCGTTCATTCATACCTTTTCATTAATTATCTTCGGCAGCAAGAGAGAGAACCATCAGCAGGCGATCTCATTCATCAAGCAAATCAAGAATATGCACGTAAACACAGTTCCGACGTACTAGGAGCACATAAGTAGCGAGAGGTTTTCACCTTAACCATCACCGTTGAACTTCTTGCTCGTATGCTATCCTATTATTTGTGTTTTAATAATTAACTTTGAAATTAATTTTTACGAAATACAGAAACTGCTTATAGACACGTCTACTCGCGAACGTTGTCCGAACGGAAGAGGAGAGAAAGCGACTTTGTTTTATACTATGTAGTGATGAAGCAGTTCCCTTATGTTCAATAAAATGGTGCTTAAAATGTAATTTAAATAATATGTAAAGAAATTGTCAAAAAAATAAAACCGTATGAAATTATTTTAGCTTGGGCAAATATGCCGAATCAAAAATCGAATATGCCGAATAAGTAGATGAGATAACGTCAAGGTTGTACTAGTTATCAAGAAGATAAATAATTTTTAATCGTCAATCGTCATATTATTAAATAAAAATTTGAATTTTAATTAGAATAGTGTTTTATATTACTCAATAAGTTGAAAAATAGGGAAAGAACCAAGAAGAAATAAATACACAAAAAAATTTAATAATATTTATTTCATTTTGACAAGGTAATCGGTGACCTTTGAACGACTAATAGGTATGAAAAATACAATATGACAAAGGTGATAATCTCTATTTCTTACATAACTATTGATAAGTTAAATAGCATCTCATAAAACTTCAAAATTAAATTTGGTACGAGTATTTAACATAGTAAGGCACTGTATACATATTCTATTTTTACAAGGTAACGTTTGATATAAGATTAAAATATGGATTATTCGAAGGATACAATATTATTTCAAAGTGGCATTTGTACTTGAAACAGGAGAAAGTTTTTGAAAACAAAATCATACACAAATTGTGTCAGATATTACAGTTTTGACTATATCCAAAACTGTGTATACTAAAAGCTAGTAAAAGCTGGAGTTTTACAAATATTTTTAAATAAAAAAAAACGATATAGAATTTCCATACTCGTAACATTTAATAGAGATCTATCTATACTTAAAGGAACGTTTAAATTAGTTCGTTGAGAGACTTCGTCTTAAATCTGTTATAATATATAAAAAAGAATTAATGTACGGAGCCAAAACACGAGTAAATAAATAAAATCACAGATTTGTATTTCTTAATTTAGTTAAAAATTTGGATACAAAACGTTTTTTACAATAAAATTCTTAAAATTTTATAAATGTGTAAAATACAAACTTCAAATTTGATAAACATTTATCATTTCCCATAATATTTTAAACTTAACAATGTAGGAAACCACACACTGCATATTGTACACACACAGCTGTTGTTAAACCCAGATATTAAATAATTTGTCCAACATACAGATAAAATCCACTGATCAGAACATTTTCAAACAACTTTTCTAACACTCAATAAAAATATTTATAATATCTTCAATAAGCAACAAGTTATAATGTTTATTGGTAACCGGCGTTTTCTCTCAGACTAAAGTACTAATATAATATAAAACATCATACAAGCAAAATTTACAAAAAATAATACAAAGGAGACTACTTACATTCATATAATACCTATACCTATATATTCTACTTACTCCTAATGTAGCGAACACTCTCTGAACACTTATAACATTCTCTTTAAGGAAGAAAATTTCACATAAGTGAAAATTTAATACATTTCTACCTAAATTACTTAAGACTTAACACAATCGTTTATATTTACAGTAAGTACATACAGTTTTTAGATACGATATGATATCACTTCTTGCCTTAACACAAACTAATAACCTAACGCGGAACTGTATAGTTCCTCGTCTCTCTTGTCTGCGCCAGTAGGTACAGAAATGGTAGCGGTAACAATTAGGAATATTTTTTATTCTCTTATATCTAGATCGTAAATAAGACCTGTTATTTTTCAACATGACACAAATATTAGAAACATTATGGAAGACAGAATACGTGAAAAGAGAAGAGAAGAAGTAAAGTTGGAACCATTGGCGCTAATACTAATCAATCACAACAACTCACAATGCCAAAGGCTGAGGGCGAATTTGTGTAATACAAAGTCATTTGGATACACCGACCAGATATAGTGTTGATTAAGTTTATAAGGCCACTATCAGGTATGATCTGGGGCGCTCGCCGCCGCGGCGGCCGCAGTGCGTCGGGCGGGCGCAACGCGGCCCATAAACGATCTAATTTCTTCGAAATAAGTCTCTTCAGGGGATCTCCTGCGACTATCGTCTCCATTTTCCGCTTCATGTTTCTTCAAATGCCTGTCTAGATTCGTCTGCTGTCCGAAACAGCGATCACAGTGACGGCAGCGGAACGGTCTCTCTTTGTTGTGAATATTTCTCACGTGTCGTTGTAAATTTGACGATATTGAAAAGGAGCGTTCACAATACTTGCACCGGTACGGCTGTTCGCCGGTATGCGTCCTTAAATGTCGAGTTAAATTCGCACTACGAGGGAATGCTTTCCCGCAATAAGAGCACGTGTAGCGGTCACGTGCTCTATTGACTCCTGGATTCGGAGGGACCGGTGGAGGTCTGGGTGCGCCCGGAGCGAGCAGGGTCGCGGCCGCTGCGGGCAAGAAAGGGTATCGTCCAAACGAGGCCGGTAAGGCCAGAGGTAACCGCCTGCAGAATTGTAGCAGCGCTGGGTGCGCCGGATGCGCAGGATGCGTGGGGTGTGGCGGTGGAGAAGGAGTGATCAAGTTGCAGTTTTCATCTTCTAGCCGCTGGGGGCGCTTGTGTGTGACTCTGAGGTCCAAGGGTTCGTCGGCACGGGGTGAGCCGAGGGGGCTGGCGTGGTGCTCGAGCGGAGAGGAGGGCGGGGAGGCGAGGCGGCGCGGCGCCGCGTGCTTTTCGCGCATGGC
>CAJQZM010032190.1:0-16286 GCA_907164665.1 Colias nastes | reverse complement strand
ATTGAACGCAAACGGTGCAAAGGAGCGACCGGTTTGGTTTTGAATAAACGTACTAGGTCCAGGTTGCGCAGCCTGGGACCCAGAAATAGCTCGCTTTTCTTGCGCAGAAAAGGAGGATTTATTTTGCGAAAAATTTTATTAATACCGCCATTTATTTTTAAAAATTCAGAAAATGCTTCCTTTTCAAAAATATATTCACAAGAAGGCGGAATCTTTTTTAAACTAACCCTTAAAAACTTATCTTTTACCAAATTTAAGAAAAAACCCCTTCTTTGTTCAACAATATCCGCTCGCCGACCGCATACTAATTGTAAGCAATCAAGAGAAATTTTTTGAAAACTGCCCGAAAATGTCTCTTTAATTTTAGAAAGCAAGGATTCTTTATTTCCTCACTGTCATTAGTCCATTGTAACAATTCCGATACGCCCTTTTTTAACGCATCGCTTTGCATAATTAACGCATGAGTAATAGCACTTAACGACTTTTCAGTTGCAATTAAATTATTAGATTTTTCGAATTGTTTAATTTCATCGTTATACAATTTTTGAATATCGGCATAACGTACGTTTGTCCAATTCTCCGAATTAAAATGTTGAAGAGAATTTAATAATTGCAAATGTTCAGTTGAAGTATTTGCTACGGTTGGCTCTTTTAAATTTGTAGTCAAATCGAAGTTAAAAGAAACGCTCGGCTCGACAGCCGGTTCGCTTACATGATCACAATTATCTAAATTAATTCCATCCGAACAATAACTATACCCCGGCGGGTAGTAGCCAAAACTAGAGGAGAAATTCGCAAGAAAATGCTGTATTTCACTGACCTGATTTGAAAGTAATGACAAACTTTCATTTTCCTTACGTGCGTTTTCTTTTAACCGTCTTTTTTGGTGAACGTACGACCTCCTCTTCATCCGACGATAACGACGACGAAGAATCGCTGGATACCAAATTATCATTTGGCATCTTCTCACTACCTCTGTCACTCATTTTAAATACACTTTACACGACAACTTCTATTTAAATTTTAAACTGTTACTAATTTTAATATTTAAAATTTTAATTTCAATTTCATTTCAAAACGTAATATAATAGCAAACTACAACTTTTATTCCAAATCCAAAGGATAATAAACGAACGCTAACAGCGTTATCCAAAGATATACTGTCGGTACGAAAATTAAGACGCCAATGAGCTAATTACTGCGAAAACCATTATTTAAAAGCTTAGCTGTACAAACGTCACTCTGGTAAACACGGAAGCGCGTCAACGAGGCCCTCTGTGGAGATAATTGGAACTACAACTACGTAATGTCGGCCGGAAATCAAAGATGTCTCTCTCATTATTGTTTAAAGGCCTCGAATAACGGCGTAAGGACATAATAAATTTAAATAAATACGTGCTGGTAGATTGATGTGCCTTTCTATTTACTATCCTGCAAGTTACATGACATGCACGCATGATCGTGTAGATTTGTGCATGTCATGCAAAAGATTAATGTTTCATGCACTCTACTCAGACTGGACGCAAACTATATTATATAAATGCATTTTATGTTTTGGTCACTCATGCAGCTTGAAGTAAACGCATGTCATGCCTGCAATACTGTCTAGGAACAACATTACACATATGTTGCCAGTAGTTAAATCGGATTTTGGCGTATCAAACAACCGATCGCCTACTATGTTGACCGATCCAACCTGTGTAGCATAGCATACATAATACATCGCTCGGTGTGTTGGAACGACGTGGCTATCACATCTGAATGGTTCTAATGTAATCCGCAATGGATATCGTACAAATGAGAATCGCCATGGAATGAAGGTTTTGTAATCGAAATTTTTTTGACGGCTTCCAACTCGGTACAAAGCGAATGTCGCAAAAAGTCGGGGAATTTTATAATGATGTTTAAAAGTTTTGGAAAAAATATAATTATACTTTGTTGTAACTTTATTTGTATGTGTTAAAGTACAACCATTATTAAATATAAGTTATAAATTGGTTTACGTGAAATATACAGTATTTTTTAGGGAAACATAAGCAAATTATATTGTTAAGAAGACTAAAGTAAAATTCTATCAGGAGTAAGTACCTATTTATCTTTCCAAAAAACTTAGACACGAAAATTACCAATTCATTCGATAATATTATGGAATTTAGATGTAAAATTTTAGATCAACAACCATTAATTAAACTGTAGGTATAATTAATTATTGAGCTTGTATATTTTGCGCCGAATATGCTTGTAATTTAATTTTTGATAGGTACTGCTAATGAAATACAAACAAATACCTATAACTTATTGAATGTTCTTTACCAATTAATTATATAATATAATTATCTGATTGCATCAGTGTAACAAACTAAATCATAATTAAAAATTTATCTCTCCATTTTAAATTAATCAATATATTGAGTATAATTCAAACGAATAAAACACCGTATTTTAATTAATGTTAATAACAAGAAAATTTTACTTTAAAATAACTTTCCAAAAAAGGACTGAAAAGACATTGAGATATTACTATAGAGAGGACACCACGAACAAAATCTGTGTAATAAGCGCGGCGGCGCGGGCCGGCTAGTGAGTAGACACTTTGTAGATATTCTGCCTTTTATTACTTATAAATTAAAACCAATCAATTTAACAAATAAATATTGTTTATCTTATTAAAAAAATATGAATAAAATTATCAATTAAAACCAATCAATGTAACAAAAAAAAAAGGCTTGAGACGATTGACTCTAACTCGTATTAGAAATAGTTTAGTAGAGATGCCCTCTCTAGTACGTAGTACATGGTAACTCAATGCTATTTTACATGTTTTGATATGTTTTTGTGCTGAAAAGTAAAGGTAAAATACAAATGTGTATATTTTAATAAGTCACGAATAAATACAAATTTTGTGCAAATTGAAAACATTGAACAAAACTAAATCAATTATTTCCTCTTATATTCAACTAAATATGACTCTACAGGTAGGTAAACATCGTGACTTGTATTATGGTCAGTAAGACATGTACTTACTGTTTAAAGATAAATTATATCAATACTAGCAAGCAGCCCTGGCTTCGCATGGCTGAAATGCTGATGTATTATAAACCATCCTCTTAAACTACACATATAAAAACACACAGACAGACAGACAGGCAGCGGTATATAACTTTGTTTTCTTGTAACAAATCATGTTGAGATATATATTGTTGTTTTCGTAACAAGGCAGATTTATCGAATCATGACACGCAGAACGCAGGTGAGCTTTTACAGAGAAAAGATCTTATATCGTCAACATCCCAGAACAGATCTTCAATTTATACCATACCAATAATAAAATTGGAGTGTCTGTTTGTAATATTAAATTAACCGTTTTTGACGTGACAACGTCTTATAATTCGATTGAGCCGGCTGCACGCTCGAAAAAACATGACTCATGCGGCGTTACCTCGCTCTGAGGCGTTCCATGTAAGGCTTGAAGTGCAAGCGAGAGCGCGGAACGAGCGACAAAGAAGCACAATCGGCCTTAAGACGTTGTCACGTTCAACTATCGTCAGTAAACCGACTTTATAGACAACCAATTTTTTACTAATGCATAATATGTACCTATACACTTTACATATTCCAAATATAGATATTTTTTAACAATTTCTGTCTGTCTTTTTATGCGGCTAATATCTAGAACGGCTAGACCGATTTTGATGGGACTTTCACTAACAGACAGCCGATGTATTAAGAATTTTGATATTTCATAAGGATTAGGAACGTTAAAATTTAAAGGAAAAACTCATTTACGCGGGTAACACCGCGGGACTCGAGATAAATAAAACTGGTACAAATTGAAACAATATACAGTATACACGCAATATAAACCACACATGGTTTATTGTAAGTGAAATCATGTCGGGGAAATCCAATATCAAGTTTGATAACAAAAAGGGTAACGAGTTGCAGTGAGAAACTTTTCTTATTACATTACATACCCTTTTAATCCTGACGATGTCTACTTATATGTATTATGAACGCGAAAGTTTGTGACGATGGATGGATGTTTGTTATTTTTTCACGTAAAAACTACTAAACCGATTACAGGTATAGGAAAACGTTCCTAGGATCCATAATTTTTTAAGATATTCTGAACTGCATTTACAGATTTCCAAATATTACAATCAATATAATATTTTGTAAAGAAATACAGTAAGTTAAAGAATGTTAAAATTCAAGGATGCATCATGGCATTACCGTCACGTCATAGAGTAAAGCGGCGATTTTGGTATTTTTGAATCTTGCCAAAGAAGTTTCAATTTTGACACGTGTGCTCTTTTTATTTATTTTTTTTTTATTTGATTAAACTGTGGTGCTGATTAAACTTTCTTTATTTCAGTGTTCCTAAATTATTAATGCTACATCTGCCGAGTTTATACGCTATATTACTATATAAATTGTTATGAATGTGTGTATAAATAGTAATTTCCACGGCCGAATGGGTATGTAATTTTTGTTATTGCGTAAATAGGTGTAATATATTTTTGAGATAGTTTATTAGATAGATAGTAATATCACAGATTATATACATAAAAATGAAACCCGTTCCTTGGTCACGGCATCACGCGTGAACGGGTGGACCGATTTCGATATTTCTTTTTTTATAATATTCCTTGAAGTACGAGGATGGTTCTTATGGAAAGAAAACATAAACATGTACCACGGACGAAGCCGGGGCGCACCGCTAGTATAATATGAAATAATTCTGTAATAATACATCGCTATTCGCTATACTTCAATAATAATACGAATTTATTTTTTTACTTATAGATAACAGCTCTCCGCCCGCGGCTTCGCCCGCTTTGTCTAAAACCTAATAAATTATATACTAAAACTTTCCTCTTGAATCGCTCTATCTATTAAGAAAACCCCATCAAAATCTTTTCCGTAATATTAAAGATCTAAGCATACAGACACACAGACGGCTGAGAGCGTATGTAGATTTATTTGTATTAGAATCCGAACCAAAAGAAAGAAGTATTAAAGAACACAACGGTTTAATTTATCACGCTTAAACTGACAGCCCTACTATAAAATTTGTAATTTCACATACATTTTTCAGGATCGGTAGTATATACTTGCATATTATGCAAGTAACTCAATTGTTAACATCTATGTATACCATGTTTTTTGGCAAATAAATTAATTTGAATTTGAATTTGTAACTATGTTGTAATTGCACAGAAAAACCAGGCGTACTATACAATGAAGAGACCTATATAATTTTTCCGTGTTATTTCTCACATTGCCATACAAAAACATATGTGTTGGCACATTCTCACAACAAACATACATCAAGTCGCTCCTTTCAGTTTATTTGCCTCGTTTTAGGGTTCTGTGGAATGAAAATATGCAAATTTTTTTATGTGCTCTTTTAAAATGTCCGAATTATTATGATGATTTATACAAAACAAATAGGTAATTATTTAAATTCTTTATGAACTCGGAATTAACAATTTAAATAATTTTACAGTACTCAGCAAATTTGAGGTTATTTTGAAGAATTTTAAAGTTTCATTATGGCACAGACATTTAAAATTTACCCTTCAAAAATGTTTATAAGTATGATTAATAATATGACTTGTAATTATTGAAGTGTATAAAGGACTATTTTATTTATTTATTCCTTTTAAAACTGAATACTTTACAAAATAAAACCTGTAACATATACTTAGTACAAATCGAAATGTTTTCACAGTTCCACATTCAGCACTGAATACGGAATAAACTATACGGAATTCCTTTACAACCAACCTAACCTAACTTTTATTCCTCACACACGATTGTTTTACTGACCATTAATATCTTTCAACGCTACCGCAAACTCTTATTATTTTATGACACCCTGGTACATTTAATTCTGCCATTCGGATACTGCATTTGTATTTTTGCTTTATAGTAGTTTTTCACGAAACTTCTATTGTTATACAACAATGATATTTCATACCTTGGCTAGGTTTTAGCGGTTTTAACATTATTTATATGTACCAGTCTTTATTGCGTGGGCTTTTTTCAGCTTTTCACGATTTAATATGATAGTTCACTTGATAACTAGATCGTTCAGAAGTAGGTCACATTAATATTATATGAAAATTGTTATTCAAAATGTCTGCCCTAGTTTCATCTTTTTTTTTTTCAATTAAATTCAAACAAAACTTACGATTTCACGAAAAAATGTTTCATCGTCAAGTCTAGATGACGCGTAATTTTAAAATTCAGACTATCACTCAATTAAATAATAAAAACTTACAGTGTATAATAATTATATTTAGATCTTTTAATAAAGTATTTACTTATATTATACATTAAAATATTACTTTTTACAATATCAAATTACGTTATAGTCGTAAATTATTCCTCAAATAATATCAAACAAGACCTTCGAAGAAAGCTACAAAGTATAATTTCGCATTTATAACGCTTCGAGAATATTCGCCATGTTGGAACAATTCCCTTCATCAAGATAACGTATTTGTTTGTTACGTAACATGACATTTATTAAGCAAAGCCACAATATACAGATACAACCAGTAGGGAAACTTCATGCAACACGTTCGTAGGTCACAATTGACCGATATAAGGGTATTCTTATATCTGTCAATTGTGATAATAAACTCAAACTCAAACTCAAACATTTATTTATTCAATTAGACTTCTTATAAAAGCACTTTTGAATCGTCATAACATTTTTTAACATTTAACACCGAATACTCTTACGATTCTCGTTTAGGTACACGATTGCTTGTGTGCGTGAGCCATTTCGAACGTGTAGTCTGAAGTTTCCCTGCTGATTGTATCTGTATTCTGTGGCAAAGCTAAACTTTTTGCGCACAAACAATATGGAATCTGCATTACATCTTGTTAAACAGCCGATAAACTTTATTTGGTAACTTCTCGATTGCGACGAAAGTTTATATTGTCGCATATATTTCTTTTGTTTTGATATCTGAATATGTTTTACTCGTGTTTTACTATAAACAATGTTTTAGTACTGTTACCCTTTACAACATACAGTATACATGTTATTATTACCTTATCGATAATATTGACAATTCCT
The DNA here is from genome assembly GCA_907164665.1 of Colias nastes. Classification (NCBI taxonomy): domain Eukaryota; kingdom Metazoa; phylum Arthropoda; class Insecta; order Lepidoptera; family Pieridae; genus Colias; species Colias nastes. Next base: position 9,193 of record CAJQZM010032190.1, on the reverse strand, counting down.
CATCAAACAAAAAGATTATAACAATAATTTCATAAAATCATTTCATGAAATTATTTGTTAGATGCTCATTTTTTTCTGGAAAGGAGTAGAGACATAGATAAGAATTAATAATATACTATGGAATGACGTATGCCACGATTACGCATCAAAATAGCCGGGTCCTCAGAGCGCCAGCGACTATAGTCTGATTTAGCAAGTAAACTAGGTACTTTTAATCTATACTAATATTATTAAGCTGAAGAGTTTGTTTGTTTGTTTGAACGCGCTAATCTCAGGAACTACTGGTCTGATTTGAAAAATTCTTTGAGTGTTAGATAGCCCATTTATCGAGGAACGCTATAGGCTATACATATATCATCACGCTAAGGAGCGGAGCAATGCGTGTGAAACCGCGGAGAACAGCTAGTATAGGATATCAAATGAAGCCACAGTCTTAAGCTAGTCTAGTATATAAGGAAGATGCTGTATTTACAATTTCCCAATGTGGACTGACTGGCAGAATTATATTTTTATCAGCTGATGTCATTTGTTGAAAAGTTACTGACTCATTGTGAAGATTATCCTTGATATTAATTACCATAAGATTAATCTTATATGTTATCTCACGACTATTTATACTATATATTTTTTTTATTAATTGCCAACACGACAGAACTTACATATGAGAAAATCTCTTTCAAACTAATAGCCCCGTAATTAGATACTACTAGTTACTATTAAAAAACCACAATTAAATTAATTGGGCTATATCGCTTTTTTTAAATGTTATTAATATATTTCGGAGTTAAAACAAATTGTAATAGTTTGTTCAAATCAAATTACTCTTTGTACATACAACTAATATTAAATTAACCAAGTTCCCACACACAGAAAACGACAATATTCAAGACCATTTCCTACATTAACTTTTATATCCTAATCCTATAAACCGCAAAAAAAATAACCATCAAATTGACCGGAATATAATAAACATGATATTTGTATAGTATAAACTTTATTTATATTGATAAAGAGGAAAAATATCAACCACCTACATTTTAACATTTAACATGAACCTCGCTAACCTTTATATTACTAAAGAGATTGAAATCCAAAAAGGTTTTTGTTGACATAGCATAAATACGTGATGAAGTAGTAAATCCACTTGGATTTGGACGTATGTAAAATATTATTTTCACGATTTTTGTAATCTTTTGTAAATAAAATCACAGAAAATCGTCACTCGTCCATGTTAGTTTCAAAAATCTCTCCGTATGCTCTTTGGTAAATATTTAAACAAGGCATGCTGTAGAGACATAGCTTATTTTTTGATGCAAAACCAAATTTTAAAGATTTAGTTTAATATTGTAGAAGAACTGTTAAAACCTTAGGTTAAAACGCACTGTATCGAAGCGACGTGTTACAAATAATAATGCAGTTTGAATTTGATTTTAGTTTTATAGCATTCAAATCCCTACTAATCCCTACTTAATATAATATAATTATAATATATATAATAATATTATAAATGCGAAAGTAACTCTGTCTGTCTGTCTGTCTGTCTGTTACGCTTTCATGCTTAAACCTCTCATTTAGTTTCTGTGATCTGTGCTCTCAACCAATTTCGATGTAATTTGGCACAGACAATCTTTAGACCCTGAGAAAGAACATAGGCTACCTTTTATTGCGAAATATGTACCACGGGCGAAGCCGGGGCGGACCGCTAGTGAATAATAATGCAGTTTGAATTTGATATGTAGTTTTATAACATTCAAATACTTAATAACCGACTCATTTAAAAAGAATAGAAAAAAATCGATCACGACTCGGGATTCGAACCCGTGGGTTTCACTTTGCCGGGGCGAAATTATTTCTCATAATGCAGTTTTATTAACAATAAAATGCTTTATCTTTTTTCTTATATAAAATGTACTTACACTCTAAAGTGTGGGCTATTTCTAAATGATTTATATAATGTAGAAATATTCCTTTGGCTACGGTTCATAGAATTTTATTTCACAGAAGTTATAACAATATTCAATTGTCCGTAAGTACACCGAATGGCTTTTATAGAAACGAGACAAATATAGTTTTCTTATGGATACACAATTCCATTTGTTAAAGAAATATGACGATTATTTCAAGAGTTTCGTATAAAATCTTTGTAGTAATTTAATCTACTTATAATTTTAAAAATATGTATTGTCTTCCAACAATAAAAGATAGAAATTTCTACTAAAATAACGTTATGGCATTTTTACTACCCGATTTCAAAATAGGGAGGTGGTTCTCAGTTTGGCTTTTTTATTGTAAACTCAGAGCTTTTACTGGGTGAACCGATTTTGATGAAAAATAATTTTATCTTAAAAGTGTTTTACTCTATAAATAATTACTCAATTAAATAAGTGTCTTTATATACTTAACATAATTCATTCCAATTTCATCAAACAATAGTAGTGAAGTTAACACATCACATAATAAACAAATAAAAAAAATACAAGATACAGGAAACAAAACAATGTCCACGCTAAAACTAAACTAAATTACGTTCCGATAATTTACGCCTACGCGTTCTAGTCCTAACCAAATTCTCCAAAATATAATTCGCCAAAACGTTCACGCGTAAATCGACTTAAAATAAACAGCATTAAGCATTCAAATCGCATAGCCGATGGATTGAAATTCTGAAACGCAACTGATGAATTGTGACGTCACTAGAACTACAAACGTGACTTGTCCACGTTTTAGTTTCAATCGAACATGTCTGATATACTAGGCTTTGGATTGGTCAAATTATTAGGGCATTGTTTTGAGAATAAATATTTTAATAATAATTTTAAAACAGGTTTTGTTCAAATATTCCTTAAAAACGTTTATAAAATAAAGCATATTGCTTTCGTGTGTTTGATTTGACGCTGAATATATTATTATATTAAAGACATTATAACGGCATAATCGTAAAAAAAAATCGTTTCCGGAATAGCTAAAATAGAGGATAACTGTTCTGGTAATTAATTCGGTAACAATTTTTCCAAATAATAAAATCAAGAGCTCTATTGAACATGACTTTTCCAACCACAGTCGAACCGCTTTCAGCAGCATAGCCGCGGGTATATTTACAATTTATCATCATTAGCCCATATGTTATGTTCCATTGCTGGGGCACAGACCTCTTATGAGGGTACAGGCCATAATCCACCACGCTGGCCAAGTGCGGGTTGGCGGATGTCACATGTCAATTCTTCGACCTGTCTGTTTCCTCACGATGTTTTCCTTCACCGTTCGATCAGTGCTGATGTTAAGAAATAATTTATCTGCATAAATTGAAAATTCGTCCTACACGCTCGCTTGGTCTCGAACCCCTAACATAACAATTTGAAGTTGGAGGTCCTCACCACTGAACCACCACTGCTTTACAAATTATCGTTTAGCCATACAGCATAAAATGACACAAATGTTAACCACTATGTTAATACCATTGGTCACTACTTGGTCACTACATAACCAATATGTGTGAACTTATAATTAAAACACGGCGAATACAATAGGTCCGTTATTGATTTTAACTCTATTTACCAACAAATTACTACGCAACAATGGCTTCAATTTGCTCAGACCATAATCTACTAACGGCTTACATCTGAATAGATTTAATTAAGATTAAGATCAGCCTTCATCGAATGTTCGAGAACAATCGAGATTATTTTACCTGACGGCAGTTAATGGCGGTTATTCTGTTCGAAAAATATGACAAAGGTCGGAATATGGAGTATCTATTTCAATGTTTCTGATTAATATTTTAATGAATGCCTACATCGAAATGTATATTCGACAAATTAGGTATGAAATGATGATTAAATTGCAATAGCGAAGCATAGTAGCAAAAAGTTGATCGTCAGTGAATACCAAATTTAGACATCAATTGCACTTTCTTCTTTGTTTTATATAGAAATATTTTGATCATATTTAATACAGCTCTATAGACTTTACAATTGATAAAATTTAAATGCCACAGTTGTATCCTATACATTTTAAAAATAAACCTCTATTTCCCGAACCGTATAAATAACTATTGACAGAAAACTAAACTAAAATTGGCAAAAATATTCACCTCTACGTTCCGATTCACTCTCGATTGGTAAAAAAAAACAAATCAATATTCAAATTTTGAAACCATAAATCTCTATTGTTTGTATTCAATATTGCGTCTGAAAGCCTGAAAAATCTGAACATAAAATGATTCCCTTTGAGATAAATTCACCTGCAAATTATCCGATAATGTAATGTCCTATAAATGGGTTTGTAATAAATAATGAATTAAATCGTACTTGAATGGAAAACGGTTTTTGATAGAGATTATCATACATTAATATAGGAATATTGTAATTGTACTGTTATGTTAGTAAATACAATAATAAAGAAAGACGTGTGGCACTCGGGGACTGCCGCGGTAAAGCTATTGCATAGCATGCCTTCAAGCCACACCTCCGAGCCCGTCGGAGTGGGGAGCGTGAGGGTTTTTTCGTTACGGAATTTCTCGATTCGGTCCCCGCGGTCAAGGCCCGCGGTAGAAGCTATGCAATAGCTTAAAAATATTAATAATAGATCTTTATACATGGCGATTAGTAGATATAGATTTTGAGTCGACAGAACAATGTTTGGGAGATGGTAGTCAAAAATTTCATAGCTCCATTACGTTTATGTATATTAATATTCTAAATAGCAGTTTTTTTCTTGATGTACAAATAAAAAAGAAACTAAAATCATAGTTTTTAAACAAGCCAAACTACTTAGTATTCAAATAGTCAACAAGTGAGTTTAAGCAAGTTTAGTTTTATATTGAGTTTGAAATCGATAAAAAAACAAAGTCATGTAAAACCTGCAAGTAAAACTATTGATACAACAATAGCATTTCTTTTTATGTTGGAAACAACAACCATGTTGCTTTGTTTGCACAATGTGCACAAAAATACTTCACAAGTTGCAATGGTCGAAAAATATGACCACACTTTATATTTTTGTAGGTATTTTTTATTTGATATTACTGTTACTAATATTTGTGTTATTTTAAAATATTAATGCAAAATTTTGAGAAAATAAAAGTAAGACTTAAAAATAATAACGTCAATTGTATAACTCAATTACGAAAGAGAACATTGTAATTTATATGAACTTTTAATATTTTATTAGATTCTAGAATATTTAATTTTCATTGCACTTTAATACTGCATACCTTTTAAGTTAAATGAATAAAACTGTACACAAGTAATTAACTACATATTCTTAAACATTATTTTGAGACCTTGGAGGTGAAACAGATTTATAAAACCTCTTTAAAGGTTCTTTTTATTCCCTTTCGTGCCATTAAACATCATTCAAATTGTGAAATTAGATCTTGATATGATTTTAATTGTTACATTACGAACATTTGTCCATACAATGTGTCCACACTTTCTATTTTTATAGTATCGTCCCAAATTAATATTGCTTTAAATTACTATTAACGTCGATACAAACAACTAGTACGATACAATTGTATGTAAAAAAATAACTAAAATCTATACCTACTATTGTCTTGCTTTAAAGTTACTTTTAAAAAGTTTGTAAAATTCAATCACGCAAAAACTGCTGATCAAATCTGAATGAAATTTTATACAGCTACAGATTTAAGTCTTATCTACTTTCAATACTTCCAATCTTACAAAAATACATTTATTTCACACAAAACTAACGTAACGAAAAATAGCCAAAAGCGTTCTCTCGAAACACTACTATTTTCAAATTACATCCACAATTAAACACAAAACGAAGTAGGATGAGTAATTTTATTAGCACGGTAAATCTTACTTAGTTGTCTAGAACTACTTAGCTCTTACATTAAATTCGCGCTAGTGAGAATCATAAACCCATGCTACTAAGCATACATTATGAGAACATTAACTTCCGAGATACTTAAATCTGAGGAAATTTAATTTTGCAACATTTCATTACATTGTTTAGATTGTATTACAATGTGTATTCAGAATATAAATAAAATGGAGATGGGCCTTTACCTTTAAAACAATACGGTAGTTTTTGAATGAGAATACAAATATGTACAAAGACTTTTTTCATTTACATACCTTTTCAAATTATTAAGGAGTTTATGTGTGTAAAACAGTTACTCCAACTTCAACAGTACGTAGTGTATTCATAGTATGGATATTTTTATAGTAATTTATCGCGATCCAATACCTATAGCAAAATTTATTTAAATTATATTTTATAGTATAATTTAAATAAATTTTGAATTTAACTCTACTTATAATAATTTATCTCACATACACAAACTACCCATATATTCACATCACACAAAAAATCCCCATAACCACATCACCAAAAACACAACAATATCGAAGCTAACACAATTCCATATTTATATATTCCACTATCAAAAAAATCCGCAACCATCACAAAACATGGTCACAATATTCATGAATAATACGACCATGAATATTGGTTCGTGTAGGACGTTCCCACTTTCGAATGAGTGCAAATCGAGCCTATTTCGCATTGGGAAACCGATTGCTAGGCTTTAGCGTTTTCATATTTACCAGCTTTGCTTTTAGATTTTCTGCTAATAAGATTTTGCATGAAAGACTCGAAGGATCAGTGACGTAAATCGTATAATTATGTGGTTAAAGTCGACTTTTGTTCAACTACAGATAAAACAGATTAAAAGGACAACATGATTGAGTAACATGGCTTTCATGGCGCAAATTTTAATTTACCTATACTATATAACTACTAAATATGTAATTCATAAAATATAAAATAATATGGAATAATCGTATAAATCTTTTACTAGGAAAACGATTTTAAATACGCTAGAAACAGAACGTTACAAAACAACTATCATTTACTAAGGTCCTTCTATAGAAACTTCATCAGTCATCATAAACATATTCTAGACTTTCTTGAGAGACCTCAGCTTATGTTTTATTCTCTAAAATAGACGCTTTTTGTCAAGTTACATGACCGTCGTTATATGTAGTATCTACATCATTCCTCATTCCATTACTATACTTATTACCTTCATGTCTACTCATAAGGCCTCTTAGAACCTCTCAAAAAGTGAAAATCAGGGCATCTGTCCGACTTACAGATGCATTAGCATAATGCTAACTAGAAGCAAGCTTAAGTTGACTATCACGTGTTATATCTAAGGCTCAGGCCACACTACGGATTTTCCCGCAAACGGTTAACTGTTAGCCCGCCCGAGATGCACACAATAGGGTTAAAAAAAATGGTTGCCTGTAAAGTCGGTTTTACGGGCGAAGATTTTACGTGACAACGTCTTTTTCTCGATCATAGTTGAGTGGGAGAGAGACGCAAGGCATTCGGCGGGCCTCTCTCTCGTTCGGTGACTCATCGTAACGTTACCGAGCGTTACACTTTTTCATAAGTGACTCCCAGCCGCAACCTAATTTAAGACGTTGTCACGTCAAAAGCTATCATTATAGGTAAGTTTCAATTCTATTATAAGTAAAAAGCGCTCCGAAACAGTCTGGAAAAGGTAACTGGCACGTCCGCGTCGTAATGAAGCTTATTAACCACATTTTACTTCAGTTGTCCTTTTTCACTCACAATATTTTAATCATGCCATCATACTTTGACGTCCTATCGTATGTGATCTAATGTGCGATTTTGATTTTGTGTTGGTAACCTATCTACACCTTTTTACTTATATAGGTAATATCATGGGATAAGTTATATGAAGAACTGATTTTGCCAGGGTTTTCCCCGCGTATTCTATTAATCTACAGTTTGAAAATAGTCGCGGGAATATATATTCGCTTGTATTAGTTTGTTTAAAACACAAGCTCAGGCGGTTATAAACCGCGGCGGTTTAACCATAGTGCGGCCTTACCCTAAGGTCGCCTTCACCAGAATATGCCTGCACTGCGGCTCTGCTTAATACCTCAGTATTTAACAGTTGATTAATTTTTAAGCCAATAATGTATTATCGGTTTACTGGGTTATGTTTCAGCGAACTTAAAATTAATATGGGAATGTGTGAAAATAAAAATTTCACGAATGAGTAGGTCGCGTTATGTTGTATGTAAATCTATAATATACTTACCAGTAATTCTTTTTTTTATGGATTAAGATCTTGAAAAATAAAAGCGAAAGAATTAACCTTATAACTAAATTGGATTTTGTTGTGTTATTGATAGGATAGGATTCTACGGAAAAATACACTTTTTTTAAAGTATAAAACATTAATAGTTTGCCTCAAAACATACGAAGTTACCCAGTAATTGTGAGGAAACAAAAACTAAATACTGACATAATCCCTATATAATATCTTTTATTCTCTCTCTCTTCTCGGATAGAATCCGTTATAATTGTTACAAATAAGATAAAATACCAAACTAATGCTACGGCGTAGCACGTAAACATAGTATTACATTTATTCTTTACATTATTGGCGGTTTTGTTTAAATTATTTATTCCATAGAAAATCGTATACTACCGGGTGATAAAGAAAACCTTTGACTGTACCCTAATACATCTTCGTCTTTTCCTTTTTTAAAAGGGTCGCTCACATGTGTTTTCCTTCAACTATACAAATAACCTTCAATGCACACCTTTAATACACATCATTTCTAACACAATACATATTATTGTGTCCGTGACGTAAGTAAAAAATATTTTAAAAATGTAGTATATAATAGTAGTATTCAGTAAAAATCCTTTTAAGCTATTGCATAGCTTCTATCGCGGGCCTTGAGCGCGGGGACCGAATCGAGAAATTCCGTAACGAAAAAACCTCACGCTCCCCACTCCGACGGGCTCGGAGGTGTGGCTTGAAGGCATGCTATGCAATAGCTTTACCGCGGCAGTCCCCGAGTGCCACACGTCTTTTTTATTTATTAAAGCAAGTAGCAATATCCTTTATATAATATATTCGTTTACATACTTATAAAGGAAGATGAAAATCAAATATTAATACATTTCACACTACCATAAACATTCATATGACTTACGAGCGTCCTCATTTTACTGCGGTTTCTAAGAAAATATATGCTGTATTTGTCTTGCATTTAATATGTATAAGGACTTTCTGTAAAAATTGCAATACAAAAAGACATATTTAAACAGCATAATATTGGTACCAATCATTAAATTATTATGTTTATATGTGTAATACATTACATATTTCAATAATTGT